>PVJL010009640.1:0-55352 GCA_004026885.1 Lyroderma lyra
AAAATGCTCATCCTCATTAGCTATCAGGGAAATGCAAATCAAAACCACAATGAGATACCACCTCACACCTGTGAGAATGGCTATTATCAACAAGACAAGGAATAACAAGTGCTGGAGAGGCTGTGGAGAAAAAGGAACTCTGGTACACTGCTGGTGGGAGTGCAAACTGGTACAACCACTGTGGAAGGCAGTGTGGAGGCTCCTCAGAAAATTGGGAATGGAGCTACCATTTGACCCAGCAATCCCCCTTCTGGGGATCTACCCAAAAAACATGAAAACTTTGTCCGCAAAGACTTCTGTACCCAATGTTCATTGCAGCGCTGTTCACAGTGGCCAAAACATGGAAACAACCAAAGAGCCCTGTGACAGATGACTGGATAAAGAAGCTGTGTTACATATACACAATGGAATATTACTCAGCTATAAGAAAAGATGAAATATTGCCATTTGCTACAAATAGATGCTTAGTGAAATAAGCCAGACAGAAAAAACAAAGAACTGTATGACTTCACTCATATGTGGAATATAAAACTGAAAGCAACAAAGAAAAAGAGAAAAACAAAATGAACAAATAAATAACCCATGGACACATCAATAGTTTGATGTTTATTTGGGGACGAGTGGGTTAGGGAGGGGAGAAAGGGGAGAGGGTGGGAAAGGAGGGGGGAAGCTAAATATAAGGTGATGGAAAGAGAAGTCACATTAGGTGGTGAACTTATTATACATCAAGTTGACAATGCACTGTAGAACTGTATGCCTGAAACCTATGTAATCCTTGCTAACAGATGTCACCCCAATAAGTCTAAGAATAAAAATAAATTTTAAAAAAATCTGCGATTTATGGAAAAAACTCTCTTTAAGTTATCATTTGCTTTATTTCACACATAAAACAAAAAATGTGAGTGTATTATACACTTTAAGGTTGAGTAGATATCAAGAAATATAATCACCATTATTACTATAATCTTTACAAGTAGTATTATTTAAATGGGAGCTTAGGATTAATGCACCTTTGAATAACTTGTTTTATTTGTGACAGCACGTTCTCAATGATTGGCGCATGCGCAAAAGCGATGACTTCCTGAATATCCCACTGTCTGAAAGTACCCAAATGTGGTTCCCAGGAAAGTGAAGGTTTATGAGGAAGTTTACATAACCTGAGAGATTCTTCTTAAGGAAATAACTGATGATAATATATTTAGGAATGAAGCCTGAAACACTCCCCTTGGCCTTGGCGTGAAGGCGAACTGACTGCTGCCCACGGCATGTGTTCCTCAGCAGCCGGACCAGCAGCCGACCCATTTGAGGCTGCTGTTCCTCAGCTTTCCTCAGTGTGCTCAGGGTCTTCCAAATGCTGCGGAAAGGTATTAGGAATGTTTCCTAACGTGGTACTTATTAGACCCCCATGAGGTGGGCATGCTACTGTATATAGTGCCGTAGGCTTTACAGGCTCAAATAAACTCTTTTACACCGGGAAACAAGGGCATATTTCAAGTGGTTGTGGGAATGATGTTGTAAGTCAAATTGGCTTATGCAAGTTAGACTGCTTGGGCCCTTGTCACATGCTTTGTCTGACCTGTTGCCAACCGCCCATGCTAAGGCAGGTTACAGAAGAGATAGGGTTCTGTTCACCCCGCTTTATGCCACATTGCTTGAGGACAGAAGACTTAATGCAGGGCAGCTTGGATGTGCTTCCAAAGTCAGTAGATAAACAGCAGCGCATTTAAGAAGTCGTCTGTTGTATGCCGCCGACCTTGGTGCTGATGCACACAGACAAGACGACACGTGCGGCGGAGCGTCAGGTTGGCTAGTAGCTGGTGTCAGGGAGGCCTTGCACAATCAGACGCAACTGCCAGCTGACTTTTCTGTTTTAATGCGTCATAGAGAAGAAACAGGAAATAAACAAAGGGCATAAGCAGCGTTTTCACAGCACCTTGATACACATCGTGGGTGTGTACTTCAAAGTTATGTTTGCATGGTGATGGGACAGGTGCCCCTGGCATCCTACAACAGAACATGCACCAGGCGGACCCTTCACCCAAATGACAAATCTGCCCTACTGACCACTGGGGTAGAAGATCTTCTGATCACAGGGAAATGTCATTTGTATGCCTGTGTGTGTGTGCGCAGATATTACTGTATTCCTAAATAGGAATGTACTTTAGTTCTTTTTAGGAAGAATCACCTAGGGGGAAAAAAAACATTTTATAATTTTATCCACTGTATAATCAGGGTTAGGAAGTAAGCAATGATGATTTCTAAACTTTTCTTAACATGAGACCTGTAACTACTTTTTATCAAGTGTCTTTTGAAAAACAACTTACTAATAATGGACTTTCAATATTAAGACAAGGTCACCAAGAAATGAGGTCTCAGAGAGTGCCATTTAATTCCCAAGGGCATGAAACGCCTTATGAATACTTCACCTGTCACTTTCTGGAATTTCAGAATACACTTTTGAAGTGAGATGTCTTTAAACTTTCATGGTGACTCTTTGAGGTGTCAGTATACGGAATTGCACAAAAGACAACTGAGACTAAGAAAGGTTATGCACAGGTAGCAGGTGGTAACACCAAGTCAGGAAATTCATCCACCAGCTCTTAGTAGCCACTTACCTCTTTCCACACGTCTCTTCTGGATAGGATTTGAGCAGAGGAAGTATGGTGGCAAAAAATAAAACTATCAAGAGATAATATAAAGCTAGGGAAAAGAACGGACTGTATAAGCAGCATGGGAAGAACGTATATCACTGATAGTCTAAGGATCTGAATTTGTTTAAAGGAAAGCATCAGGACAACACTAAATATAGGGTCTGTGTAAATGAGAAAATAACAATTATTTCAATTACATTAATCTCTGAGGCTGGTGTTTATTTATTTGTTGGTTTATTTCTTTATTTTTTTTTATAAGATTGAACCTATGAGGAATTCTTCAAGTCACATCAGTGCAATCAAATGTTTTTCTCACTGTTGATTGGGTGTAACCACATTATGAAATATATTCTAAACAAAAGACCTGTTGAGAGGCAAATGAATATTTTTGTGAGTGGAAGAAACATGGTTTGCTGAAATTATTTGCTCTGGACCTGAATTCTTGAGCTCTTAAATGTTTGTAAATACAGGTTATGTGGAACTGGCAAACAGAGCACATCATTCCTACTAAGTAATCTCATGCGTTTTCTCATCAAATCATTTACAAAATCCTTGTTGGTGGGGTTTTTCACACTTAGCCACAATCGATCTGCCAGGGTATTCCAGCTTATCTTCAATAGTAGGGCCCCAGACCTTGATATCTATGGTAGGAGAAAAAATAAAATATAATTAAACCAGATTGTCTGCCTAAGAGTGATTTCGTTTAGCACAAATTCATTTTTATTTAACAAACATTACTATACTTGCCTGTTGTAGTGAGAATATGGGATCCTTCCTTACTCATGTTGTCTATTTTAAAAATATCCCCAAATATTTTGTGGTTAGAATATATGTACCAAGCAATGGAAGCCGTTCTCTCTCAGTGACTTTGAGGGGAGGAATTAGACTTAATGTGTGTCTGACTCCTGTTATGAGCTGAATTGTGCACACATGCACCCCAATTTATGTTGAAGTCTTCATCCCTAGGACCTCAGAAGGTGACTGCATCGGAGACAGGGCCTTTTAGAGGTGATTAAGTTAAAATCAGGCCGTTTGAGTAGGCACTAATCCAGTTTGACTGATGTCTTTGTAAGAAAAGGAAATCTAGTCACACAAAGAGACACTAGGGGTGTGACTACAGAGAGGGACACCTGTGTGAAGAGCCAGCAAGAGGGCGGTCATCTGGAATCCACGGAGAGAGGCCTGAAACAGGTCCCGTCCTCAGAGGAAACCTTGTCAGCATCGTGGTCTTGGACTTCCAGCCTCTAGAACTGTGAGAAAACGGGCTTTAGGCCACCCCGTTTGGGATACTTTGTTGAGGCAGCCCTAGCAAATTAATACAATTCCTGAGTACCCAGCATAGGCCCTGACACAAGTATCGATGTTTCATGACTTAAAAGATAAAACTTGTTTTATTTTTGTTTTTTGCTTCCTCTTCATGCAATCCAAAGCATCTGAAGACAATCCATAAGAACATGGCCCGCATGGCTTTGAATGTGGCACAACACAAATGCCCAAATTTTCTTAAAACATCACAAAAATTGTGCACAGACCTCTCTTTCAGCTCATCCACTATCGTCAGTGTGAGTGTGTTTTATGTGTGGCCCAAGACAATTCTCCTTCCAGTGTGGCCCAGGGAAGCCACAAGCTTGGACACAGCTGCTCTGTGAGTTTTCTTTCCTATCTTTGGCCCCAGAACAACCCGGTTGGGTTAAGGAGTAGTTGGGAGTAAGGCATAGACCTTCAGCACTGCTGTGAACTTGCAGAATTCCTATACTGTCATTTCCATTCACATTAAAGAATTCTCAGCATATCCATCTTCAGATATTATTTCCCCCTTAAAATGTTTTTGGTGTGGTATCCACGCCAGAAAAAAACTATGGAGGTTGTACAGAGTAACGGAAATGTGACAAGCATAATAAATTGTTTTTCTGTGTCTTTTTTTTTTTTTTTTTTTTTGGTTCCTCTCTTTTGTGTCCCAGAACTTGGAAGCAACGTGGAGAAGTAAGAGCTTTGGCTTTCGAATGCATTCCTCAGGACACGTGGTTTTAGCTTTCACCTTTAGATTTTGCAGTGTGCTCCCAGGAGAGAGCATTCTAGCATCCTGCAAAGTAAACTCTTGAGGTGGTTTCTGCAGAGTAAAATCTTCTGCCCAGTTCAGCTGAGAAAAGTAGCAGCTTGACATTTAAAACGACAGCTTGAAATTTATATTTTGCAGGCTGTATTGATCTTTAAGGCAAACCGGTGAGGGTATTTATAAATCTGCAAAACATAATGATCCAATTACATTTTATTGTGAGTATGACTGTTTCTGACAATTGTAACAGAAAGAACAAGCAATTGTACTCCTTTTAAAAAGTTTGGCTACAGACGCTACTTATAGTTAATTATAATCTTAAGTTATTCCAGCAATGTTTACCCTAGATCAGAGAAAAAGGGACTCTATTTTATATTCAGTAAACAAAAGCTCAAGGTCAGATAAAAATGAAGGTACAAGCTAAATTCTTACCAGAAAAGGCAGGTGGGGATTGTACTACATACAATTAACTTACCAAACCCCAAATTAGACTAGAAGTCCCCAACATATATAGCATGGTTATAAAATTCATATATTTATTATTTTCTCTTACATTGAAAAAGAATGGTCATGTCTGATATGGTCTAGCACATGATTGGATTATTGGGAATGTATAAAATAACCTGGAGTGCTGTGGATCTATGTAACTTTTATATATTGCAATAATGGTGATTATAATCCCTAATTAAAATTATTTGCATTTTTCTTAATAGAAAGAATTAAATATAGACAAGAGATTGCTTTACTGAATGGACCAATGAAGATTTTGGTAGAATATCTAAATGGACTCAGGCTCCAGTGTTAGGAAACCTTTTATTTTTCCCTCCTAAAAACCCTTGCACTTCAATAGGGATTACTACTGTTGAAAGTCCTTGAAGAACTCTGTCAGTAACTGTGCACCGCAATTTTCAGTAACTTTTGAGTATGCACTGGTAGCCTAATACCTACTGTCCATTCTGTTTTTGCACGGACTTCCACATCTGTCCATCTTTCACGATTAACTACAACCACATTGGTTCAAATACCTATCTTCTTCCTGTACTGATAGAAAAACTTCATCATCCTGACCCTGCACTATCGAAAGATACGTCCTTTCTCGAGCTGCCAGACTGATCTTATGAAAACACAATCATCAAAACATAAGAATGCACACCCCAGTGGTAAAATTTTAGCAACTAAACTGCATGGCAAATTGGAATTATATCTTTAGCACAGTCTCCTCGCTAATCTTTTTCATGAAAAATTACTCTCATTATTGCTTTTTATGACTACAAACTGCAAAAATGTTTTAGTAAAGGAACTACTACTTTTAATATAATAACGGTTATTGAGAGGAAAGCACTCCGCCTGGCAGACAAGTTGCACTGAAAACTCTCCCCCTAAGTTACGTGTAACTACGCATTTCTACTAGGTTTCCCTAGATGGCTAGTTGAGTATGTGCTGCCACCAGCACTCCGAATGATTCCATCTGCATGTGAACACATACCTTCTCCTGAGGTTCACCAGAGCAAGCAGGCCAATCACCAAAGATTACTAGACAAGTTTTAGAGGAAAGAAAAGAAAAAAAGCATAAACTAAATTACATATGGACATCCAAATTAAAATCAGGGTGGGAGCTTGCTGGACTCAAAGACTCTTTTGGTTAACGATGTCTCATCTGTTTTGAATTCTAGACCCAGTCTCCAAATAATGTGGGGCAGCTATAAGCTGGCACTCTCCTTGAGATAAATGGGCTTCTCAACCTCTCTGGATCCCGTGTTCTAGGCTCAGTGTGTGTGGACTCCCAGGTTATTCTCTCCGTCATCAGCAGTTGCACCACCCTTTGGCTGTCCTGGTCCTGTCAGGCCAATCAGACACAGGGTCTCCTGAGTAAGACAGGGAGTTATTGTGACATGCCCTTAACACATATTCCTAGTGGCAGATAACAGAAGTATCTGATTTCTGGCTCCTTGTAGTTATACGTTTTGATGAGTGACATGGCAATTCCTGCCTCTAACTCTAATTCTGGGCTCAGGTCCAAAGACCTTCTTTGGCCTCGGGTCTTTTAGCAAAAATGATGGGAGCAGAAGAGAGAAAAGTGCATGAAATTGAGTTGCTCTCATTCTCTTTCTCTCTCTCCCTCCCTCTCTCTCTCTCTCTCTCTCTCTGTGTGTGTGTGTGTGTGTGTGTGTGTGTGTGTTTGTGTCCTTCTCTCTCTCGCATTCCTTTCATCTCCAAGTGAACCTGTCTGGGCTGTTTTGCTGAAGGACTAGAGACAAATGGAGCAGATCCTGGTTATCTCATTTGTCCTGGCCAACCCTCAGATATCTGAGTGACTTCTTCCAAGATCAGTAGACCAGCCTAGACATGTGCCATAAACGCTACTGTTGCATGCTACTGAGGTTTTGTGATCATGACATAACAGTACTAGGGCAAGAGATGTTAATAGTTCACACGGCCCCCTTCCAATTTCTGTAGACTTCAAATCACCCAGGACTTAGACTTATATATTAAAGCCTGCACAATGATGAAATGTTTAATAGATTAGGTAAGTTTGGGATATATTTTAGAATATAGAATCCAGAATATAACTCTTTATTTTTTCATATGTCCATTCTCTTCCCTACTCTTTGGCAGTCGTCACCTTGCTCTCTGTATCTATGGCTCTGTTTCTGTTCGGTTTTGTTTATTTATTTGTTTTGCATTTTTAGATTTCACATATAAATAAAATCACACAATATCGGTCTTTGTCTTATTTCAGTTAGCATAATGCCATCTAGGTCCACCATCTAGGTCCAGCCATGTTGTCAGAGATTTCATTCTTTGTTATTGCTGAGTAATATTCCAGTGCATGTGTGCAAGTGACTGATACCTCCTCTTCTCTATTCTTAATTTTTTGAGGAATCTCCATACTGTTTTCATAGTGGCTGCACCAATTTGCAATCCTACCAACAGTGCACAAGTGTTCCCTTTTCTCCATGCCCTCGCCAGTACTTGTCATTTGTTGATGTTTTTTGATAACAGGCATGCTGACAATGTGAGGTGATGTCTCATTGTGGTTTTGATTCACATTTCCCTGATGCTTAACAACTCTGAGCATCTTTTCATGTCTTTTGGTCATCTGTATGTCAAGATATGACTCTTATATCTGGAGGATAAAGGAAACAAAGTAAAAACTGCTTTGCATAACACTACCATTTTTATTGGCTAATTTCACTCCAAGCATTGGGAGAAGCTACAAGCACATTCTATCCAAAGTAAGAAGTTTTAGTAATGGTCAATATGCAAAGCACTTGATATTATGGTGGAAGAAGGCTGCCAGATAAATTAGAGTCAGCCCTCACCCTCTAAGAACTAATAATCAGGTGGTGGTACCAAATGTAAATAAAATTCTTCATTCTCGAGATCTTTAGCCCATTATGCTTCTTTAAATCCTCACTGCCAGTGCCTGGGTTCACGACACCATCACGTCATGTGTTGAGAGTGCAAAGAACCTCCTCCAATCCATTCCTCACTGTGACAGAGTGATCTTTATCAACCATAAATCGGACAAGGCAGGTTGTCAGCACCAAGGGGAAGTGGACTGCCATAGCATTGCAGACCCAGTCAGAGGTATCCCTAAACGACAGTGCTGAAGGGAAACCTTTCAAGTGAAGGACATCAAACATTATACCTCGTTGAATTTGGGCTAAGAGGTGTTCAGAGACTGGCTTAAGGACAGTGGCGAATGCTTTGATCCATGGTCAGGAACTTGTAAAGCACAGAGTTAGAGGACTGATCACCAGAAGGTCTAGAAAAGGGTTATGCCAATAACCTCTTGGAATGCAAGCAAAGCATGAAAGTCTTTTTAATTCATATAAAGCTGCTTCAAATAGAAATTATAGCAGGCAGAGGAGATTCTCAGTAGTCAGGTGCACAAGATGACAGGTAGGCAGCCATCAGTCTCTCTTACAGACATCCTGGTAGCAGAACACGAGAGATGTATATAGCTTCGATGACATGGAATTTCCCTCACGAAGGCTGACCAGGCTACTGCTTATCCCAAGGGCCTGATCAGAACCAAAGAGGTGAACCTGAAATGGGACCAGGTCCTTGTCAGGCAGACACCTACTAGCAGGTTTATTATATTCAACCTCGTCCTTTGTGAAACAGGTAGCGAGTAACCCTCATTGGAATACATACGTATTCTTTTTTTTTTTTTTTTTTTTTGCTTTTTGGTATGTGGGTAGTTCCCTGGCTGGGAATCGAACCCAGGCCGCAGCACTGACAGCGCCAGCGCCGAAGCCTTAAGCCACTACACCACCAGGGAACTCCCGGAATACATACGTATTCTGCATTTGGATTCTGCTTTCTGCCTGAAACGCTTCTGCCAGACCTGACCTCCATGCACTAACACAGTTCCTTTGTCACTGTGGTGCTACCACGCAGAATATAGCTTCTGGCCAAGAAACACATATCCCATAGTGAAACCAAGTAACGAACGATGACTATCGAAAGAAAGGGCTGCAGAGGATTCACAGCTCTGAGAAGTATCCATTGGAGACACCTAGCTCAATCCAGAACACTGACGAGCTGAGAAGCTGGTTGAAGTCCAATAGTGCATGAGACGGGTGACAGGAGTTTATAAACTGGGACCTGCGACCATTCTGCAGAAGTCAGGACACTACAACTGAGTAGTTTTATTGCTTGCTAGAAATATATGAATATTCTTTCTTCTCATTATTTCATATAAAGATTGCTGTTGGTAACTGCCTAATGTAAACAACCCTTTAGGTTAAGTTAACCTTTCGGTTAGAGACTATTCAGGTGGGACTGTGAAAAGAGAGATGAACATCATTCAGAGATGGATAGCATAACGGTTGGGATTTTCGGCCTCCCGTACTGCGTAACGTCAGACAGCTAAGTGGGCTAAGCGGTGCACGGCGCCCAGGACCAGGTTACTGTCTCTCAGAACCAAATCCACCTTTCTGTACTCCCCTTTAGCACGCAGAGGCTGAGATTCTGCAGACTGCAGCTCTCCTTTGCGAGCTGGCTCCCTGGTACTGAGTTCTGCCGGTGCCGAGTGGGAGAAGACGGGGAGGGAGGCACTGGCTGCTTGTCCCAGCAACAGCCCTTTGCCTTATTAGTGGATTGTCTGCTTCTTCCGGCTCCAGCTTCTTCGCCCTTCTCAGTCTCTGGCCCCTTTGCCCCCTTCAAAGGTACAACGGCAGCTGGAACGCCCCCCCACCCCCCATGCCAGAGTTCTGAGCCCCTAATGAAAACCCCCACCCCTCCCGGAATTTGTGCGGTCTAACTTCTATTCATTCTGAAAGCCGTGGTGGCCACTCCCCGCAGCTATCCCTGGAATGCATTTGTTTTTATCTTTAAATTACTTCAGTGCTCCCACCCAGTCACCCACCATCTCCAACACCGGAGAAACCAGTTCCCCAGGTCCGGTTCTCTCTCCGTGTTGGAATACCCCGTGTGGCTTCTCTTTCCCTGAACCCTGACCAGTGCAGTGTCTCCCAGATTTACGACGACAGTAGTTCCTTAATTCCCTTAGGGTAAAGTCCAAAAGTCTCTCCCTTGACCAACAAGGCTCTTTACCTTCTTGCTCTGCCGACTCAATGTCTGCTGCTTCCTCCCACTACCCATGTCGTGCAGGCAAACTGAACTACGTGGAATTCTAAGGATGGCGCTTCCGGATCCTTTGCGCACGGCCCTTTCCCCGCTTGCGCACGGCCCTTTCCGTGCCTGCGCATGGCCCTTTCCCCGCTTGCGCACGGCCCTTTCCCCACTTCCCTCGTATAATACATACACTCCCTAGAATATATTTCCCACTCTTGGTTTTTCAGGAATCATGTTTCATTCTCTAATGACTCTTCAAGGATCACATTTTGGGCACACAGGTATACACAGCAAATATACTGAGGGTGCCCCGAAAAATGTATACACATTTTAAGAAAGGAAAGAGCTGTATTAAAATTGTAATACTCAATATATACTGATAACAAAAGATGAATGCAAGTCACGTTTGACTTCTGCAATTACAAGAGGTGCTCAAAGTGGTTACCATCACCATCTATCTAATGCATAGATAACATCTCTTTAATGGTATATATATATATATTTTTGGCACCCCAGTATACAGATGTAGTACCCATCACTATGTTAGGTGACTAGTATGTGTTGCTAATTTAGCATTTAACGAAGAAATGAATTCACAGTCTGTGTCTCCCAATATCACAATTTTTAAATCCTTAGCAGGAGCCCAATAAATTGTTGTTAAATAACTTAATACATTATATGAAATAAGTCAGAAAAATACCAAAGATAATAATGGAAGATGTTTCCTTAAATGAAAAAAAAAAAAAAAGAAATTGGAAAACTTCGTGGTCAGTACAAGTTTGTTGTGAATATATTGGGTCCACCTGGATAGTTAAGTATGCTCTCCTATTTTAAAGTCATCTGATGAGCCATCTTAATTCCAACTACAATTTTAATTCCCTTTGTCGGGTAATGTAACGTATGCACAAGTTCTGGGAATGAGGGCATAAATATCTTTGGGGAACCATTAATATAGCTACTTCAATCATTACTGCAATGCTAGGAAAAGATCTTGTGAATCAGGTTATTATAAAATACCACCCAGGTTCTGTGGCAATTTACTATTTTTTTTTCACAATTTCCATCACAGTCTGATTGATTAAAGAAAATTTTCTTGATTTACCACTAGTGTAGCCTAATGTGAATGGATGCTCTAGTGGATTCTCCCTTGTTATAGCACATGTTCATTTTCTATGTTATAACTTATGTGCAATAATTAATGAAGACGGAGTTTAGAAGTAATTAGATATCAGGTGAATGTACAGCATGATTATCAGCCAAAAGCTGGGGGTTACCTGCCCCCTGTTACCTCCCTCTGTTTCCTCTCCCCTAACACCAAGATTGAAAGAGAAGGAAGTTTAATGAAGCAGGAAGACGGCAGCAACCAAATTTAACTGCACACGTTTGTGAGCTCTGAGGCTTCAGAAAATGAAGACAAGCCAACAAGTAATATTGATCTTAGGGTGTATTCAGTGTTTGTCTTGACTTTTGTAAATAGTGATCTTAAATATAGGAAAATATTTCAGATTGAACATATTAAACTTAACATAAGCTATGAATTTATAAATAGCATATATAAAAGCAAATAGGTTTTTAACCTAGAGTATTATAATAGTTAGCTGTTTCTAGAGTTACTTTCATTTATGTTTGATTAAGTTCAATAGGTATATGGTTGTAATTTTGGCAGTAGTTCAGGAAAGTAATCACTTACTGAAACTTTTATTTTTGTTATGGAATTGAATTCTGTCTCACCTAAAAAATATAGCAAAATGTCTGCTTTTACTTCCATAGGCCAGGGAAAAAGCCAGATGCCTAAAGTTAATACGTGTTTCATAAAAAGTGACACTTTGTTTTCTTTCCTAACTCAGATTGTTTCTCTCTTGAAAGTAATT
This sequence comes from Lyroderma lyra, assembly GCA_004026885.1. Taxonomy (NCBI): domain Eukaryota; kingdom Metazoa; phylum Chordata; class Mammalia; order Chiroptera; family Megadermatidae; genus Lyroderma; species Lyroderma lyra. Next base: position 12,165 of record PVJL010009640.1, read on the forward strand.
AATTTGTTGCTATCCACACTCAAATTGTCTTTCCTTTTCCTGGAATAAAATATAAAGGATACCTTAATAAAGACTGAAGTAAAGTTTTCTGAAATTCAAAAACAATGTGACAAAACCTCCAGATTTTTAGCAGCAGGCGTGCATTTGAAAGAGTGGCATTTTCACATGATATTGGAAGCCACGTCCCTTCTTGTCGCCCCTCCGTGGACGTCCCTGTCCCATCAGTGTTGGCCGAATCACCGCGCCTTCACGCGGCCTTGCCCACCCCTTCACAGGCCAGCCCTTGATGAACCTGCATTTGCTCACGTCTAAATTACCGAAAGCTCTCCACGTTATCCATAGAACACGGGCACAGATGTACTGAGCCCACATGTCCTGAAAGCTCAGAGCTATTAAGTGACTCTCCCGTGTGCCTTCTGCTCGCTTTACTCCGTTCAGTGGAGTTGTTTTTAACCAGCTAACATCAGGTGATTCATATTTGGGAGTAAACAATAAAACACTAAGGCAAAAGGGAAGAGAGTTATTATTTATATGAGTACTGAGATTGGTTCAATAAAGACAGGATCCTAAAAAAAAATGCTGCTAAATTATATCTGGGTGAGACAATTCAAATTTGAGAAAAAAATAACTCAAAATTTTGTGGTAGTCTTTTCTGGTATCACTTTATGTAGGTATGGACACTGTATGTATTATAATTGAGATTAATATAAAACAGCCAATGCTAACTACTCATCACATTTCATATACCTTTTTAAAGAGCCACATCTCTGCACTAAAATGTTAGTAAATTTATTTTTTAATTTTTATTCAATTTATTTAAACTAAAAGAAACAATGTACTCATTGACAAATTATTAGCCAATTTATGTACTTATAAATATTTTAAGGTATTAGCATTTAGCTATATAAAAATATTTTATGAAAAAAATATTTTAGGATCGTTTCTTTAACAACTTTTTGGATTAACAGGCTAATCCTGGCTGCAACTGTTTGCAGTAAAAATACTTTTGCTGTAGTGAGGATTTAGTTTTCCTGAAGACCATGCTTGTTTTCAGGCTTGGGTTTAGCCAGTCCTTGACTCTCCTTTCCAAGTAAATCAAGAAATAGGTTGTCCTTCATGCTCGCAATGGGCATTCTCAAATCCTACTTTCTAGAGTTGAAATAGAACTTTTGGATCTTCATTACAAAGATGCTAAGTTTAATGAGGCTGCAGATTGTAGTGATTGAAGGTGTGGATTTAATGCCTGACTGCCTGCCTCCCCTTGAGTTCTGACACAGCTGGGCTTCATGAATGTGGGCAAGCTACTTAACTTATGCTGGCCTCAGTTTCCATATTGAGACAATGAAAATTAAAAAAAAAAAAAACAACAGTACCTATTATGATCATCATGAGATTAAACAAACCAACATAGACTAAATCAATACATAGATTAAATAGAATGATGCCTTCTGTATACCATATACTTGCTACCTTTTAGTAACAAGATGACTTTTCTAGGGTCTTTTGCATTATTAGTGGTTAAGTAAAAAATAGGTCACATACCTGAGCTCTGTAATGGTCATAAAATGAAAACTATGTAGTATCAGCTCCTAATTGATATGAGTAAGTGTAACTATTACCATATAAACTGTCTTATATTTCTAAATGTGTTATAGAATATTAGGTTGTTTTAAGAAATACAGGTTGGGGAGTAGAGATAGAAGTGGAGAGTGGTGAAAAGTACAAACAATAGTCATGAAGTAGTCACATGTCCCTGTGAAGAGAAAACTAAAGCCTCAAAGTTGTCTACTTTGGCACAGTTGTTCTGGAAGCCTTGTTGTACAGATGTGTAAAGCCAATCTCAGCACTCTTAAAACCAGACAGTTTGGGTCTTTAGGGAGCTTATCAGTAGTAAAAAATGAAAGTAAATAAATATACACACATATAGCCTTACAAGTAGGTGCATAAATTGGGGCTATAATTGAGAATTTCAATGGATGGATTGTCTTTTTTGTAGATCTAATGTTTGTAAAAAATATGTTTATGAAATTTTTTACCTAGATAGCTTTGAAATTGAAATCAGTTTCAAAGATGTGAAGTTTCAATATGACTTGTAAATGGTCAAGTATGGTGGTGAATCTTACTACACAAAGGGACACAAAAGTTCTTCTTTTACTCAGCAATCTATCCATGACAGAAAATAGGAATGTGTGTATAATCACACATTGTTGTATCAAGGATACTGTGACTCATTCATACTTAAAAATCTATGCCGTATTATTTTTCCCCAAATAGTTTAAATGTATTCTATCCTCCTACCACTGTAAAATAGTTGTAACCAGAGATTTATCCCTGTTTAATGAATGATCTGTGGTCATTCCAGTGTAAATTTTATAGAATGTCTTCTGCTGAGTCAGTAAATGGGAATGCTAGAGAGCTGTAGCCAACTCCTAGCTCTCTGAAAAAAGCGAGGCATAGGATTTTGTTCAATTAGAGTTTGTCAGAAAATTCTACTTTGAAGAGTATTTAAGTTTTATTTTCAAGATCTTGTGTTATTATGAACCAAACATTCTTATTCTGTGTAACACAGGGCATCTAGGAAAATTTCCCACTTTGTGATGAAAACAATGGTGAACACAAGCCCCAAGGGTGAATTACTGAATATTTTGGCCCATCTTTGCTGGACCATGTGCAATAACTGGATCCTCAGTTTGCTTTGTGGAAATCTTAGGAATGTGGGCTAGAGTGGGTAGCTTTCCATTGATTTAGACTGTTTTTTGAAAACTTTTTCCTTAGGCCAAGAGTAATAAATTCAACAATTGGGATTGATCACACTAACCTCCTTTAACTAACATGATAAATTTTCCAATGTTTTACACAATTTTCTCATGAAAGAATGAATTATTTTTTCAATAAATAAATTGAATCAACCAATGAATAAATAAACCTCCTCTTCAAAGGCTTCATTCTGAGGGACAAAAATGGCAAATTTTAAAAACGTTTAATTGTCAGGAATGTGCAGTTTCATCAGAGCTGTTGCTGATTTCACAACAGGGCTGCCTGCCACCCACACACACATCTTGTGCTGCCTCATGTGAGTTGTTATAACAAGTTCTGTCCAATAATATGTGCTGGTATTGTAAGAATTTTTGTAGGTAAATGGAAGAGAATAATAATAAAACATTTACTACAATTTGTGCGAGTTAGTTCCTGTTCTAGTCAATTAATATTCATCATATTTAATGTTCATAACAATCCTCAATGTTGGCATTTTTAGTTCTTTCATAAACTACAAATTGCATTTCAGAAAAAAAGGATGTTAAATTCAAAGTTCAACTAATAGATATTTGTGGTATATGATTATTATTTTCATTCATATTCACTATTTCTCCTTAGGGTGCTCCTCTGTGCTGGAGAATTATACATCTCACCTGGAGAACTCAGGCTCAACCACATGATTTCACCCTGTTCAATAAAGTGTGAGTAAAACGAATGTCCATCACTGCTGAGCATTAGCTTTAAGAGCCAGCATGTGAGTCACTGTTTTTCTCTCTCATTAGAACTAACACTGTTCAAAATCGAGCCTACTCCGTCAGCCATGGCTTGATGGTAAAATTATATGGAGCAGAGTTGCAGCCAACTCCATGTAGACACAGACTATATGCTAGAAATACACCTTCACTGTTAGCCACTGACATACCGGGGCCATTTGTTACTACAGCGTAACCTCTCCTGACTGACGCAGAAGCAAAGACAGGACATGCTCTCAAGTTAATCTCAAGGTCCAAGCTTGTATTTCCGTCTTTTCTTAAAAGAAATAAACCTCAGCATTAGAACTTATCCATGTTTACTTCTTGATCGCATACCCTTTACTTGTACATTTGGATTTCTCTTAACATATTTACTTAGTAATCTGTCTTCTACACTTGGGTTTTTATGATGTCTTTGTGCCTTTATTTATTTATTCCCATAAATGAACAAAAAGTAGATAATCATATTTAATTCTCTTTCCCTTTTATCCAAAAATTTTTACAGTTCTCTAGACCTGGCTTATCGTTCCCCTGTTCTAAGAAATGTTTCCTGCTTAACTATATACCTTGCAGTGAATCATTACCGTGAAAAGTCAAACATGTTTTTGTATCAAGACTTAGTTACCATGGTCTCACCAATTCATGGGGCTCTTATGTCACTATTGTGCTTTAACTCCATTTTGGTTCTTTCATCCATGAGCAAGAAAAGCTCATATTCGATGGAACGAAAGTACTTTTCTTATTACAATACCAGCCTTTACAGATGCCCCAGAGGAAATCATGTTCCAAGAATTATTGTTCGGTAGACATCTCCATTATTGTCTAAAGAGAGCAGAATTGCTAACTTCTCGTATCCTAATGCTCAGTCATTTCTCTACTTGATTGGACTGGATGAACTTGGAGGCATAAAACAGTTCAGGAGCTTTATTCAGGGACTTGGAATTCCTGCACACACGGCATTGGTCTAAGTGTGGAGGAATTGCCCTTATAGGAAATATTTCTATTCAAAAATAAATCATTAGAACATTCCTAAGAATGAAAACAGTAACCAAAAAAAAAAAAAAACAAAAAGATGTTGGCTCAGTTTTTGATCAAGCTTGTTACAAGATATAGCCCCAAAGGCCAAAAAAAGATGATAGTATTTTTAAAAATAATTTTTAGTTTTGCGATCAGTTTATTTTAACTAATGTTTTGCTTTATTTTGTTTTCTGTATTATCTGGGGATGTGATTTTTTTTAAATAGTAATACTGTGTTAGGGAAGATATGAATGATGACATTACTTGATAGGGTAAATACACCTGCTTTTAAATAAAAATTCTTAAAATGTTCTACCTTTCTTTTTAAAGAGTAAGGTCATAAGATTTGTATGAATATTAAGTTAAAGAAAAGTGTACCTTAATTATAGGGCAAACAGGGAAATTGTCATTTCGAATGTGAACGTTTCATAATCTTTATAATGACTGTTCTATAACTACAACTTTGTTCTCATCTCGTAATAATTGGTCACGCCCTTTTCTTTCTAGTATTTAAGTGAACTTAGAAGTGCATGCATAAACACAGAGGCAAAAAGAAGAATGCAACTTATTAATAGTGCCAGTCTTTGCTAATAATTTTATCATTATCATTTACTCTAAAACAAGGTCTCAAATTCAATTCTTATTTTAAGTTTGTAGTAATTTAATCCCAGGTAACCTCAAAACTCCCAAGCAGTTCTTAATGAGAAACTTCTGAAGGGACTTCAGCTAAGATACATTAAAATTTATTTCAATTTTACACATTTCAGTTCTTTGTATGCTCTCTGTTCTTACTGATTAATCACTACCACTATGCACACACACACACAAATATACACACATTTACACACAACTACCTAAAGCCATAGAAGAGTATATAAATGTAGGCAGAAACTGAAGTAAAGTTGACATTTGAAAGAAGGAAAGGGAATCAGGGAGTTTATCTTTTTTTTAGCCATTAGCCTGAGGGCGTGTGCCCGTCAGCACTATGAGGACCAGCTAAAAATCCTGTAAAAACTGTTAGCATTGGATTGAAGGGCCAGAGAATAACTTCTGGGTCCACCACAGTCACTGAAATTATAAGGGTGAACTTAGAAAGGATAGCACTAAAGGGGGACACCCCTAATTCCATGTAGAAACCTCTCCCTGAGCTTTGCACTTATAATGCAGTGCCCGCTATAAGCAGATCAACTATGACAAAGAGAACTAGTATGATATTTAAATTGCTGCCTACCACAGGGATTCCAGAGTTTGTCATTTTGGTTCAGCCATGTTAACTGCCTGCTTTAGAAATAATAATAATACCCTTTGTATAAGATATAATTTAAAATTGCTCAATATATGAACAAACAAGAAAACATATTTTCTCAAAAGAAAAGACAACCAGTAGACACAAACTTTGCAATGGTCGACATATTGGAATTAGCACACAAGGATTTTAAAGCAGTTTTGATATTTATGCTCAAGGAAATAAAGTAGAATATTCTTATAATGATTAAAATAAAAATCTTAGCAAGAAAATAGAAACAATAAAAGTGAACCAAATTCTATATTTGATATCAGTATCTGAAATTAATATCTGAAATTAAAAATAATATAGAATATACTTAATGATAGAATAGAAATGACAGAGAAATATTTAGTGAACTTAAAGATGCATCAAACAAAATTATCCAGTCTCAGTAGAAAGGGGGAAAAACTGATAAAAAATATCAACACATACTTGGAGACCTGTGGTTTCCTACCAAAAAGTATAGAATACATGTAATTGGATATCCAAAAGTAGATTAGAGAGGAAATAGGGCAGATGTTTTTTTGAAGAAATAAAATCTAAATATTTCCCAAATTTAATGAAAACATCAACTTATAGATCCATAAAGCTCAATCAAAAAAGGGTGGGATTAATAAAGATAAAGTCACAGATAGGTACATCAAGAAAAAAATGTTGAGAACAGCCAGGGGAAAATGTTGCATTGTCTACAGTACAATTTGAATTACTATGGACTTGCCATTGGGAAGATTGAAGGCCAGGGGACAGTGGAGCAATGTTGTTAAAGAAAGGGATAAACAAAATATTCTCAATCCAGAATACTATGTTCAGCAAAAGTATGTCTGAACAATAAAGACAAAATAAGACATTTTTAGATAAGTAAAATGAAGGCCTTCCCTACAAGAAATGCTCAAGGAAGTTTCTCAGACTACAGGGAAATAAAATCAGATGGAAAATTAATCTTCAGAAAGATTGAAGAGCTTTCAAAACACTATATATATATATATATGTGTGTGTGTGTGTGTGTGTGTGTGTGTGTGTGTGTATAAGCTTAATTTTCTTCCTCTAATTTCTTTACAATGCATATGATATACAAAGAAAACATTATACCATTTAATTTGGCTTTTAAGACAAACGTGTGTGCGTGTGTGTGTGTGTGTGTGTGTGTGTCAACTGTAAAAGAATAGTGGGGTGATAAAAACGTCTATATTGTTGCAAAGCTTCTATTTTACTTAGGATAGTACATTATTAACTCTAAGTAACCATAACTTTTTTAGCAACCATTAACACATTATGCAAAGAAATACAAGAGCTGTTCGGAAAAACATCAAGCCAAAAATGTCTCTATTTTTCACATTACATGGCTGAATACTTTCCAGACAGCCCTTGTCTAGCTAGAAGGCCAATAGATAAGTTAAAATGAAATCATCTCTATCCCTCCCTCCCACAAACAAACAAAAACCAACGACAAAACAAAATAAAGCAAAGCAAAACAAAAAACCTAGTTAATCTGAATAAAGTAGGAAAGAAGAAAAAAAGGGAAAACAGTGGATAGAAAAAGAAACAATAGAACGATAAAACTAAATCCAAACATATCAATAATTGCATCAAAGTTTAGCAGATCTTAATGGACTAATACCTATAACTTAAAGGCAGAAATTGTAGAAATGGATAAAAAAGCAATCTTCACTTATGTGACATTAATTACAGAGGTGCATTAAATATAAAATCCCAGATAAAATAGATCAATGAAAAAGGATTTGTGCAAATGGGAAGCTGAGAAAGGTTGAAATGACTGTATTAACATCAGATAAAGTAGATTCTCAGGGAAGGTATGATTGAAGATAAAAATGGACATTTCTTAATAAAAATAGGGTCAGTGTCCCAGGAAAACACATCACTCATCACTCTCCCTCTAGCATTCACATGCATACAAATATCCTCTAAATCTCATCATGTATGAACATTCTGATGGTTTATTTCCCAATGAGTAAGAACTGTCTTACAATATGAACTCATACAGTTATGCTGAGCATTCATGCTCTTGTATTCTGCAAGAGAAAATTCTCAAAGTACATTAGCAGTTCTTTGCCTTGTTCAAATATCTCTGAATTGTGAGCAGATATCCTTCCAGTGATTAGAGTCTTCGTCATCCCATCAGCCAAGGTACAAAATACCTGTGGGATTTTTATAGCAATTTTATTACACAAAAGGTTACTTTAATGAACCATCTTTGCAAGGTTTGTACAAAGAAACCTTAAGAAATGAAGAGGGACCTCCTGAAATTGGTGTAATTTTTCACACAGATGTATTTACATGCTGAGATTATGCAACTGAGAAAAGCATGCTGTTTTGTAGCTAATGTTATTACTTATAATTGCAAATTTTCCATTCTGTACTTAGATTCAGACATTGCAGAAAATAATGAGAAAATCTATTTGCTTTCTTTCAAGGAAGACTTCAGACACATAAATAAATACATAATTCTCATGAGGGGAAATCAAAATCATACAAAATTCCACCTGCTCTTCTTAGGAATTCATATTCAGAGCAAAGAGCAGGACAAGGGAGGAATACAGAAGACTGGGCTGGAGATATTTAGGTGCACTGATTGTTCTATAAGGTCTATAAGGTCTAGAAGTTTATTGATTCTATAGAATGCCCACTGAAGCCCAGGGTCCAAGCCCTTTGCTATAGGGAGCTTTTAAAATCGACCGCTGTTGGGGCCTCTCTCAGAATCACTGGGAGAAGGGCACACAGGTCACTGATAGTTTAGGTAAGTATTCCGAGTGATCCTAGCTTGGTGACATGGTTTAGAACCATTGCTCTAGGAGTTCCGTGAGGTTCTACTCAATTTTATTTGGCCGTAAGGCTATGAGTTGAAATAACTTTGGATTTGGTTGTACTCTTTTTGCAACATTAACGTTGCTGTTTTTCATAGCCATCGCAAGTAGCAGGCACTCCCACGTTTGGGGTGGGATTTCAGACACCATTCCAGGAGCACTATACACAAAGTGGGTGAAGGCTGGGGTGGGGACTTTGGCAAGACCCCTTAACCTCCCTGCATTCCTTCCCGAGAAGTAAGCCTGCAGGAGAGTTCGCAGCTGTCCTCTCCTCCGAAGAAATGCCAGAGGCCAAGCCGGGAACCCTCAGGACTCTTTCCTCCTTGGTTTAGATTGATCAGTGGGGGTGGCGGGAGGCACTCGGGTTAAGTTTCTTGCAGTCTGCTTGCTCAAACCAAATTCTCCTTTCAAATTTAAGTTGGTCGTGTTTAACAGTCCACCAAAAGAAAACTCGGGACTAGCACGTTGTTCAGTTTTATCATTCCCCTGAAATTAAATATAAATGCTATAAACCTCTAAATGAATGGGATAGCTAAATATCTACAACCTTAAACAAAATACTTTCAGAGAACGTTTGAATTTCCAGTTGCCAAAAAGGCAACTCTTGCTGCTAGGCACCTCGCCTATGCAGATCTGTGATCTGTAGTCTGTTGCTCAAACTGCTGAAATGAAGTTCCTAATGCGGAGGAATAAACTCTGAGAGAGTGTGATACGTTTCAGCTCATGTGCAAAGAGCTGTTAAATCTAAATCCTATCTAAAATAAGTCTTTTTAATTCACTCTCATACATGTGAGACTCTTTAGCTATTGCATTTCTCTGCCATGCCATGGTAGAGGTTAGAGGTGTTAACAGTTTGACTTCTTCCTGGATTTACTGTGATTTGTGGAGCACACAACAGGACATGCTGACTAAAACTTAGCAGTGTGACCGTTCCAGTAGGCGCTTTGACTTTCTAATAACCTATGCAGATGCGCATTCAGGCCGAAGGAGATCCAGAAACCCCGTTTTGATAACATGCGCTCATTTTCTGCATCTCTGAGTAAAGCTTCCCACAGTGACCCATTACCCTGTGTAGCCTTTTGTAGAACATAAAAAACCTTTTGCTTCACAATGAGATGCCTTTCGCTTGTGTATGCTGTGGGAACTGAAGAGATTTCTGGATTATTTCTAAGCCATTTATAAGTTGGGTTTGTCAAATTTTTAAAACTAAATATTAATAATATTTGTATTAGCTAATCTAATTGTTGACCTTTGATTCATATGTTTTATTAGTTTCAGGTGGACAAAACAACATAATTAGACATTTACACACCTCACGAAATGGTAGCCCTAACAAGTCTACTATCCACCTGACACCTTACGTAGCTACTACAATATCATCGATTATACCCCTTAGGCTGTACTTTCTATCCCTTGATTATATGGGTGGGTGTGTGTGTGTGTGTGTGTGAATAAAAAACACATGACACATCGAATTTTGAATAAATGTTTCAACTGGCATTTAATCTGGAACAAAAATTTAGGCAGAGGGACACCTGGAAAGGCAGACACTTGAGGAAAAGCGAACTAGGACAACGAAGAGGGAAGTTAAGTAGGAGCGACAGTGCAGTCAGACGACGGCAGCGCCCTGCACCGCACCTGCGTCCGGCAGAAGGCCACGCTTTGCCTAGGGTACAGGGTAAGGGACACCCACGGGCAACGCTGATGATGCCACTGTAGCAAATCCCACCTCCGGGCTTCTTCTGCAAGTGTAAGACTGCATTTTATATTTGCCGTTTTATTCATGTAACCCGAACGTCTCTCAGCTAATGCCACACTCCGGCAATGATTTCTTTTGGAGTGGTCGGTTTCTTTTTGTCTAAAATTATGTGTTAGATACAATGAACTGGAACTGCGTACTTCCGTCCATAGCAAGGTGGAAGGTTAGTCACCCAGAGGCGACTGTGGCTTCCATCACCGCCATGCGTGTAACCGGATCTCCGTTGCTCACTACCGTGTGGTTTCCTCCGTGTCACAAGTGGCCTGTGGTGCGGCGTGGGGCTTGAGTGGGTGCCTGTCCCCGCGGGCCGTCCAGCCCGCTCCGAGCGTTAGGGTGCAGGTCGTGTATGGGTGAGCAGATGGCCAGGCGTCCGTTGGATCAGACCAAGGCAGGACGGCGTGAGTACAGAGCACACAAACCCAGAGAAACAAAGCAGGGAGAAAAGTCTGGAAATCCTTAGAAACTGAAGGAGCAGGAAACAGCAACCGGATCAGGAATCCTGATTCGCAGCTTCTAATTGGGAGTCACTGTACTCCGTGACCGTCATTGGTTTGTGCGCGTCTCCCCTTTCAGACCACACGCTAATGATTTGAGCACAGACACCATGACTCTAAATGGTAAAAATTCTTTAGAATTTTTGTATGAAACTTGGCATATAGTAGGTTCTTGGTGAGTATATGAGAAATGTTGAAAGGTATAACTTCAGATTTCTTTGACTCCATTTATTAAAGACAAGTTATAGCGCCCAACATACATGATCTTATTGACTCTAATATGTCTCCACCAACCATACAATGTGCAATTTGTTTCAAGTGAATAAAGATATTCCTTCTCATAGTCAAATATCCATACTAATTTTAAAAGTTCAGAGTACTTCATGACATGTATTTGTTTATGTATGTGTATGTATCTGTGTGTTTTATTTTGAAATAAAAGTCTTTCATTTTCTATAGAAATGAAAAAGGAGGTCAGTATCTCTCAAACCTTTCAAGGTCAACAAAATAAGAAAAATCTGAGAAACTGTCACAACCAAGAGCCTAAGGAAGTATGACAACTAAATGCATGGTCATGTCCTGGAGTCAACCATCACCAATAAAGACTTGAACAAAACACTAACACAGCTTCTAACGGCCTCAAGGCCTCCTCCCCAGCATGGCCCTCAGCTCCCTCACAGCACCTGTCTAAAAAACTCAAGATTACCCAAAGACCTGATGCTCATCCTAACCAACACCTGAAGATCGGGCCCCTGTCTCCCTGCCCCTGTGGGTGGGTAAGAACCTAACATCCACCAGTGCCCATTTGCAAACCCAGGTGGGTTTCCTATGAACCAACCCTCCTTCCTTCTTTTTGCAATTGCTCACTTCCTTGCCTGCACGGAGGCCCTGTTCATCACCCTGCCTTTTCCTCATCCTCTCTCTAAAAGCCAGTCACGTCTATACAAATCCGACTTGAGTTCAGTTTGAACTGGACGCCTTTCTCTACTGCCATAGTGTGTTCCTGATTGAAATCTGGAGTTTCACATTGCCACTTCACCTAGTGCCTGGCTTCATTTATCTTTGACACCTGTCCAGCCTGCCGTTGGGCAGAGATCTGAAGGAGGTAAGTAGAGCAAGTCATCTGGGGGAAAACGTTCCAGGCAGCAGGAAGGGAGCCAACGTACAGGCACAAGGATGCGAGTGAGCCTGTTGTGAGGTTGGACAAGAGTGAGGCTGAGGGAGAAGGGGACAAGCCGACGTCATTGCACAGGCTTTGGCTTTAACTTAATGAATGCTGGAGCCACTTGAGGTTTTTAAGTAGATGAGCATCATCTGGCTAAACTGCAAACGAATAAATAGCAACTCTTGTAAGTGTTTTGAAAGTAGAATATTGTAGGGAAAGGAGGTGGAAGTAGAATGAAACAAATTGCAAAAACCCTGGAAAGAGATGTTTCTATCTGGACCAGATATGCAGAAGTAGAGGAAGGAACAATGGTTCATATTTTGGATATATGTTTAAAAGGAGGTATTGCTTACACATTACATGTAAAGGTTGAGAGGAATTTTGAGGTCAAGGGTGTTTCCACAAAATTTGCCTGAGCAAAATGATCAAGTTGCCTTTCACTGACTGGGGAGCCAAAGGAGGGCACCTGTGAGGGGGAGTGGCACGGGGAGTGGCACGGGGAGTGGCACGGGGAGTGGCAAAAGCTTCCTGTGAATATGAGAAATTTGAGACTTCTATTAAGCACAAAAGTGAAGATGCTAAAAATAGAGTTGATATACAAGTTAAGATATAAATTTGAGAGTCATCAACATGTGTATGTATATGTATAGTATATAAGCTCTAAGAATAAATAAAATAATTGAGGGATTGAATATAGAAAGAGAAGCCAAGAGGTCTGAGAACTGAGACCTGCAGCATCTTAAAATGCGGTAGTCAGGGGGATGGGGAAGACTCAGCCCAAGGATTGCAGAGAAGCCAATAGAATATGAAGGCCTAGAATCTAAGTGAAGTCAAGGAAGTATTTCAAAGAAGGTGTCATACGCTATTGTTAGATTAAGAAAGAGGAGGGTTGACGACAGTTCAACAGCAGGTTTGGTAAAGTGGAGGTCATTGTTAATAGGGACAAGAGCATTTTGACTGAGTCCTAGGGAAAAGAGCCTGATGTAAGGGGGCTTATAAAAAATATAGGTGAAGAGATTGTGTGTAATAAATATAATTTATTATTTCATCTATAAAAGGAAGAAGAAAAGTAAAGCACTTAGGGTAGTGCTCCTCTATCATAATTGATCAATATACAACAGTGGTTATGGAATTTTTGATCAAAATCAAATAATGTATTTTACTCTATTATTGAGCTTATCAAGTTCATGGACTGACTGCTAATGAGTTTTAACACCCAATGCTGTGTATAGGACCTCACACTTAACAGATGGTCAATTGGCATTTGATAAATAATTTTAAAAATATCTGAAGCCATAAGGTAAATCACTGTGTAAGTGTTGGGACAGGCACAGCTCACATGTTTACAAATAAATGGGATACGTGTATAGAGAAGGAGCCTCTGTTTATGTTCACAATTATACCATGATTTGGAGAGGATTGAAGCACTGAATGAGATGATTTAGGTATACACTGCTGGCATATTAGTTTCAGTCACACTGGCTAATATAGTCATATTTTTATCTAAAGAAATGTTCGGGATTTGGGTTTTAGACAAAATTATGCTGGATCTAAGATAATGAAGTTGACCAGTTGCATTTTTATTGTGTAAGTTATGGTTCCGAGTAGTTGAAATTGCTGCACTAGACATTTTCAGGGTGTTAATAATTAATGTTTAAATGGGAGTGATTTTAAAGTGTCTTTGACATCGGCTCCAAATTCCCCAGCATTAATTCTCATGTTTTTTCAAATTAATGACTTATGCAAGTTTTGTGAATTCCTCAGGAATAATTGCATCCTATTTGCATGGATACCAAAAAGCAGGGTGTCCTTGACTTGTTTTTGACAAGCAGATCAACAGAAACAAGCAGATAATTAAACAGAAAATAAAACGCTTCTTTCCTTAGGAAGCACACTGCATGCTACACAAAATAAAGCACTTCATTTGGGGAATAACATGTAACTTTTAAAATGTTGGCCATCCGTTTTAAATTCAGCTAAAATTTAAATCCTTTTGAGTATATTACTATCAAACACTATAACTCTAAGTGAAAATATTTTGCTTGCCCAGATATATTTGTCGGTGTCTGGGAAAATAAAGTCCTTTTGCCAACCTTTATAATGTCAGAAAATCATATTGACTGCAGACCTTTGTTTTAACTGGCTAATTATGAATAGATCTGCCTCTATGTAGAGAGAATAGAGTGAAAACTCCTCTTTAGAGAATATATTGGCCTGACTTAGTCCTAATCTGTTAGAAATTGTGTATTTGGCAAACACGCCACTTCCTATCCCTGAAAGATCAGTATTCTCAAGGAATACGTATAATACTTTTGTTCATCTACCGAGAACTAGATAAAAAGATAGACTTCAAACAAAGCAGTGATGTCAGCAAGGGGAACACACAGTTGGCAGGACTCTCAAACTATCCTTGTCGTCTTGCTAGGTGGTTCAGAATGGTCCCTAAGAGTGCGCCTGTCCTGTGTGCTGTTGACTTCACCCTCACAGAGTTGAGATCAGAATTAAAGAAGCGGATGATAGACGTGTATGGATATACTGTTTGGTGAACACCTAATCGTCCCTCATGACCCACCTCCAGTATTCTCTGTGGGGTCTCCTTTCTCTGGGTTTTCCTCCTTCTACATATACCTGCAACACAGCAAAGGGGCTCACCTTACGCATCTGCTCATCCCCAGTCCTCTGTGCTTCACACACACTCAATAAATACTGAAGGTGAAAACTTCCCACTATAAGAATGACAAAAACAGGGTCTGTGTTTTATCCTTCACTGTATCCTATGTTCCAAGTATTGTCCTACATTTAGTACGTGCTAATCGTTCCTGTTTAAAATCAATTATGCACATTTTTTTAAATGAACCAGAAGTTCAACTCCTTAGGGCTTGCAAACTTACCATGTCTAGACCTAACCTGTTTCCGTAGTTTTTTTCTACCCTCCTTTTATTATTATAACTACGTTCCAGCACAACTAAACTGAAGCCCTCTGTTCAAACACTCTATTTTGTAAATATTTGCTTTGTTTGCGATATGCTTGAAATAACATTTTTCTAGCTAAACCCTGCTCATCCATTAAGACTCATCTCAAGTGCTACTCCCTATGTGACCCCCAAAAGAGGAACACAGGTGCAAAATTTCTGTTAACCATTATGCCAGTTTCTAGTCTACTATCATTAAGACCCCTCTCTTGTTTTATCTAGTTATTTATTCCTTTAACCCTCCGCCCTGACACAATTCTGTGTCAAAAGCAACCATTTTAAGGAGTTCAGTATGTATCCTGTGATGGGTATGTGTTCTAGTCAGGCCTTCATTATATAAATACCGTTGTGCTACAGAATGCCTCTGTCTTCTGGCTTCCTTCATGCTATGGTTTTTGGAGACTGAGCTCACTTTCAGGGTGTACACCTAGTCCGTTGCTTCTAACAACTGCATCTTATTCTGCCAGCCCACTGGTTACACTGCAAGCCAAGTAACCCATCGTGTCATTCCGCTGCTCAGTATCCTCAGTGATGTTTCATTTCACTCTAGATAAGCTTCAAAATTCTTACCACGCCTATAAGGCCTTAGGGGACCTCTTAAATTCCATCCTTTGCCCTTTTTCCCTTTGATTTTTGCATTCTAGACTCACATTCCTTAAGCCTGTTGCACTTCCTCTTTGGTTCTTTGCAGGTAGAAGCTTCTCTTCCTTTGAGTATCAGTTTATCTTTGGTTCCCTCACCTGCCAGGACTGGGTAATGAACCGAGGGCCCAGGTTTCAAGTACTCTTTCACGTCAGATGCCTCTTACTGCACTGTACATAGTCTGCCTATGCCCTTATTTCTGGGTTTAATTATTTAATATCTGACTTATTCTCTGTAATATCAGCCCCACAATTGCTGGGGCCAGGTCCTCCTCATTTCTTCTTCAGTCCATCTTGTTTCCAGCCCAAGGCTCATAGGAAGCCCTCAATAAAAATGTGTGGAACGATTGGATGACGTAAGAAAAGTGACTTACCCAAGGTCAGAGAACTAATTACGGTCAAGTTCAGGACGGAAATGTGCACCTCTCCCGTTCTCGGACTTGCTGTTCTTTGAATGGAGTGCCATGATGTATTCTTATGTTTATGCCCAACTCCCTGCCTTGCACACTATAGATGCTAACTACATAGAAATAGCAAGGAATGGAACCAATGCTTCTGTCGCTTTATATTTCCACCAAAGGGCTATTGACTATTAAGGAAAATCTGCAAATCTTGGAACTTAGTGATTAAAAACATAGTTATCATTGCCGCTCTTTTGAATTTATAAGCAGACACTACAGTTTCTTTAATTTTTCACCTGGTTGAAACTGTTTTCTTTGCTGTCATAAGGTCAGATCTACGAGTATGTTCTGAAGGCGTCGCTAGGAAATCCTGACTGAGGAAAGGTCTGCTAAAATGTATAGAAAGCTCAGTTTCAAACTGCAGCTGCATAGAGAAAATCAGTTATGAATGTTCAATCTCTGCTCATTTTCATAAAGGAAAAAGACTGATAACCTATGTGCTTAAAAGAGGATGGATGGATCCACGTTTCTGAGGATATTTTCTTGACTTCAGGAGAACTAGAATAATAAACTGTCATTCTCCCCAACTTGGTTTCTGCCTGAGCAGGTTTTATCAATGAGCCTGTCACAAAGCTGAAATTGGGAGCGCTTGCTATGTTGTTTCATAAATCTAATATCTTGAATGCTTGCAGTATTCAAAAAAGAAAAAGGAACTCTTAAAGAAACCCAAAATAGCACCTTTTTTCCCTTATTTAATTTTTAACAGTCTCAGTGCAATTGCCATGTCTTCACCAAGGGGGTATATTTGTATTACTTATTGAATCTAGGTCTTAAAAATCAGGAATAATTTTTTTTTCTGTTATCCTCAAAAAGTTAACTAACTTGGAAAGCATACTGTTTTAATTTTTGGCAGTGCCAATAGGTAAGTAAATAGAGGCATACCATCCCTGTTAGGTGTGACTGACAGAGGCGAGGGTCTCTAGTCCCCCGGTCTCTCTCAGCATCTGGTGCTCCACCATCTTGGACTTACTCTTTTGGTTTAAGGTATTATGTTTTTACAAAGCTCTATGCAATGTTCAGAGTTTACCCATTCGTTATTTCATTTTCACACCATAACTGAGCTATAGCCAGGTAAGTGATTAATGCCCCATAATAGAAAAGGAAACTGAGACTCGACAAGGTTAAATTATTTGTCCAAGGACTCAGTGCAAACACTCGGGCCTTCTGACATGAGTATTTCCCCAACGGCACAATGTAGTAATGACTGTGTAGTGAAGTGCTTTGAATGGGGCTATTACAAGTCAATTCCATTGTCTTATTTCTACTTCCTTCCCTAAAATCTTTCACTGGACGTCTGTTTTCTTGCTTATCTTGTTTCAGAAGCGTCCACCCACCAGAGGCTGGTTTTATCAAATGAGATTTATTTCTATCTGGTGCCATAATGATCTCTCAGGGCTCCTGAAGCTTCCTATTGCTGAATTCTAAAGCTCGTGACTGTCTGCTATTGGGATTAAAAAAACAAAAAAGTGAAATTAAAGAAGAAGAAGAGTATGCTGGGCCTTTGACTCTGACTTTAGAGTGGTTTCAAAGAGTAGTCCAGGGATACAGGTGCAGTTATGGATATGAAGCAGGTCTTCAAAGCAGTCATAGAAAGGACGAAAGCCAGGGAGAGAAACGGCAGATTGCGTTTGCTGCATGAAAGGAGGGTTCTACACAGGGAAAATGGCTATTGTCCCTCCAGGCCTCTCCCTGAGGGCACACAACTCAGTCTTTCCTCATATGTCTGTGACATCTCCCAAGTCACTGTGCCTCTGCCAGAGCCCAGGGTGAGTGCCTGAGAATGAGTGAGTCTGTGTGGGGGCCCTTTAAGAGGACATCTGGGTTTCCCGCTGCCTTCTGTGTCACCTGATTGGTCAAAATCCCCACTGCTTTTCAGCAGATGTTGTGGGGGCTCCTCTTTCTGGGGCTGGTACTCTCGGCTGGGGTCCCTCGCTTCTCTGGGGGATGAAGGACTTCTGTGGCCGTGACGTACCTCCAGATTCTCAGCCACTGCAGGAGGTGTGGGGCCAGCTCGTTCTGCGTCTCCATCCCTCCTACCGTCTCTATGTGGCTTCTTTGTATCCTTAGTGATAAAACTTCTGTTCAGCTAGACTTCAGATGGTTCTCCAGGTTGATTGTTTTAAAAATTACTTGTAATTTTAATGTGGTCACTTGGAGATACTATGGGTTCAATTCCAGAATACAGCAGTAAAGCAAATTAAAATCTTTTTGCTGGTGGAGGATCATGCCTTCAATTTGTAAAAATCTCATTTTTTTCTTACTATTTTTTTATTCTTCTCACTGATGAATTCATCTGGGTTTTTGTTTGGTTGATTCATTGATTTTTGTTTGTTTGTTTTGATTGCTTGCAACTAAGAACCCCTGCTAATTCAGTTTGGATTATTTTATCATGAACACTGACCGGAACTTGCTTGACCAATAGCGGATTAGATGATAATGGAATGAAATTATCATGTGTTATGCAGAGTTCTGCATAACTTCCTCCATGTCCTTTACCATAGGGAAAGATAAATTAGCAAGAATTAGAATATTGATAATGCTTTTACAACCATTGAGTGGTGTGATGACAAAGACAATTCACTTAAATAACTTGGCTATTGAAACTTGTAAATTCATTTAGGCAAAATGAATATCTACAAATATTTAGTCTGTAATTGATAGCATCTTCAAAACAGCTGAACTCAGGGATATAATTGAGATAGTTTAACTTTTTCAACTTTTTTTTTATTGTTAGACTTACTCGATGACATTGGTTAGCAAAAATTACATGGGTTCTAGGTGTTATTTTACTTTTTATTTAGTCTACCCCTAGTAATTGTCAACCATTTTTCTTACTTTAATTTTTTTGGATTTTTATATTACCATCATGATCATTCTAAAAATGTGATCTGAACATTTCTGTCGAAACCTTTAACCTCAGGATCACCGATAATCAAATACTTGTGATTCTTTCCACTTTTCAGCTACTCTAATACCATAGGCACACAACCTAAAGGAACGGTCACTCGGGAATTGGCTGGGCCCCAGAGCTATGCTTTCAACCTGAGAGGCTTCCTTTCTACTCTCCACCGCTGCGTTTGTCTTTGGCGACTGGCTTGCCTGTCAGTGTGTGTCCTTGTAATTCGTGAACAATTTCTGCTTTTCTAACTTTTCGCTAACATTAATTTACAGAAATTTCTTTTTGTTGTTGAAGTTGCTAAATGCCTTATCTTTGCCACAAGAGAAGTTTGTGAGAAGCACCTGTGTCTGGCTAAATAGAAATTTTCTGTGATATTTCTCCACGATGGAAATTATTCAAGAATCTGTTGACTCAGTGTTTAATTATAGGAATAAATTAACAGTTCTAGAAAGGAAAATGATTCAGCTATCCACGTTTTTCATTCTGTCAACCTTGCAAAATTTTCAAGGCTATTAGGGAACTTGGCCACTGGGCATGTAGCTTCACCAATTAATATTAATATGAGGTAACCACTACATATTAATCACCCAGTTAAACTTTCTATCTAGTAATCTGGATATTTCCAAATATCTGGATGTTTGATGTTTGGCAAATAGATATCTAAGCAATTTTTTAAAATTCCAAATAAATATCTTTGAAACCTATATTGCTATAAACTGATGGTTTTAATGGCTTATTCAAATTTCATTGAGAATAAGCAAAAGCATTTTTATATCTATATAAAATAAAAGTAAAATACAGTGTAAAGAAATTAAAAAGTACATCAAAGTGCCTAAACCTAGGATATAATTAAATCTGTATATAAGAGCAGATGCCAAATTTATCGATTCATTTTTTGCCCTATTTATTTTGATACCGTTGTCACTGTATTTCTAAGCACATCAATACCAGTTTTTGCTGTTATTTCTTTAGATCATTTTTTTTTTTTGGTACTACTATTTTTCAGATTGACTTAGTTTGATTTTGGTGGTATTATTTATTTATATTTTCATTCTAGTTACTATCCAAAATATATTCTATTCTATTGATCCTTAATCCTGAGTGACTTTCTGTGTTACAGTTAATCTTTTATAAGACAAAAGGCATTCACAGTAAATCATTTTCAATATCACACAAAAGACTTAGTGAAATCTTTCTAATCAAGTTAGACGGGTAGGGCCACAAGAATTGCAGGTAATTTGAGAAGGCGGCCAGTATGGGTCACTAGTGCTTTCACTGTTGGCCTTTATTGAATCACTTCCCCTGTTTCTCATAAGATCTGTAAGTGAACAAACATAGGCCTTTCGTTTTCCTATGCCATTGGGAATGGTTTAGTTTCATTCTTTTCCACAATGGAAGGAAACAATAATACCTTGCAATTTTACCAATTCCTGTCTTGCCTGTTTTGTTGCAGACACTACTTACTACTGCTGCAATTTTATATTTGTCAGACTTGTTACAGATTGTAAATACTTACACATATTTTATCACTTTCTGTGTTCGGTTTAGGTGACATATGCCAGCTTGTTACCTGGGTCCACAGCTGGGCAGAGCTAGCTAGCTCTGTAACTTCTAACTCCCAGTTGAATGACCTTTCTAGTACACCACATCTCACTATCAGTTATTATGCTTACGATACATATTTATTGAGCCAAACTTCTTTTAGGACCATGATAAAACCCATGGTCATTTTTACGATATGATGCCATCAGGTAGATTTAAGTTTGATAGTCAAGTATCAAAATGTTGCTTTCTAGCTATTTGGAGTGTGGTAAATGCAAGACAGAGAAGCGCTTTTGTTTTATTCTAAGCCGAGAATCCAATTCACTTCTGTATCAGAGAATTAAATCTCTGAGATCCCTTAGCCTGAGTGAATGGCAAACCCTCTAGCATATATATTACTTACAACTTTCCCTGCGTTAGCTTCTTCTGTGTGGGGCCAGTTTCACCTTTCTTAGTCATCTTTAGAGTAAATACGGGAATATGGAATAACAATGCAATTTGTTTGACCTGCATTTTACAAGTTAAAACAACTTGATTAGATAAGAATTCTATGAAGTTGGTTGGTCAGATTTTATAACTCTCATTTTAGAGACTGGGTTTTAGGAGCTAACAAGTGCACAAGGATCCTGAGCAGCAGATCTAAGACTAGAACTCAATTTTCTCAGCAATTACATTGGCATTTCTTCCATGCTGCTCCTCATTGGGTCCCAACTCTGCTAGTGCTTGGGAGCCATCAGAGTGCTGCTGACAGATGGTATTTTGTGACAGTAGAGTGTCAGCAGCAGCGTGTTTTTCAGTTCTGTTCAGGAAAGGATACATTTTCTGTACACTTTTGCCTTCCTTCACCTTATACAATGCATTGCATATATAAATTAATCAACATTGTTTACAAAAAAAAATTCAAATCATAATTCCAAGGTAATGCGTGAAAGAAATTTTTCTGGGAGATTAATGCCCAAAAAGTAAGAGAACGTTTGTACGTCAAAGCATGGGGTGCTGCAGGATGACACTACTGGGTTTAACCCTGCTTGGGGTTAAGTCATTGGACTATCGGTTAAACCTGTGAACTTGGGAGTCATCAGTGGGCTATTCCAAATGGTAAGATAAAAAGTGCCATCATCACAGTCATTCCAATTTAAGACAAGGAAATAGAACACATAGATAGAAAAAAAATGCAAAAGCAGGGGGGAAATGCTGACACTAGCTGTATCTGCACTCAAAAATAGTACGTTCACGAGTGAACTACCTATATGAGTTCACAGGGAGTGATTCAAGAGTCACTTTTTCAGGAGACAGACATGTGGGAAATGGAACAATCCTATACCCATAAAGGGAGAAAGATGCATAAGAAAAGGGCCACATGATAAACTGTGAAGGGGACCTCAAGTTATTATGCAATGTGCAAATGAGGATAAATAGATATTTTATTGTTAAAGCATCTTCAGAGACAAATAACTTCTGTTTGAATTCATATAAGAAAAAAAGGATGATTGCTGAATTGCATGTTATGTAAATGTCAATTGTATGTTAGATCATAAGCAAAACATTGTTTAAGTTTAAACAAGACGGATCATTTGAATGTGTGTTCTTCTCTAAGGTTGAATGTATTAATATATAGCACATTGTATCATCAACCAAGTACTTTGTGACCATGGATAGCCTTTGACTTGATTAGCTCTCTATTAAAGGAAATATTTACATATGCAAGGGCATTTATTCACATTTTAAAAGTTGTAGTGACAAAATACACAATGAAAGCTATACTGGGCATTTGAATTTTTCCGAGAAATTCTAATCTAAATAATGCTACATACTGTTAAGGAAATCAGCATTTTCAGCACTAGAAAAACTCCTAATTGGGTACAGTTGTAGGAACTGCATTTCTTTTTGACCATTTCAGATGTCATATTTTAGTGTCACAACTTTACTGTCCCAGTTAGCTGTGTCTATGCTTCTTGGCTGACCTTGCTGGCAATCCATAACTTTCCCCCAACCCACTTGTCTTATTTAATTTCCCACTAATTTTTATTTGCTATTCCTTATTTTCTGTTCATCGTGACATTTTTCTCTTCCCAGTCTCTCTTCCCACTGCTTAAACGCCATGTCTCTGCTTCAGATCCTGACACCTCATTCTTCCTTTTAAGTTCCCACCCAAAGTAATAAAAGTATTTTCCACTTTTAAATAAGCATGGGGTCACCCATTTAACCCTAATTACAGACATCTGCAGGAGGTTACAGCTAACAAGAATCTTTTGTGAGCAATTTCCCCTTATTTCCCGCGTCTTACTGTGAACCAGAATAGGCAATGACTCTAGGTATTAGTGACTACAGAGGCAGTTATTTTTATCAGACTGGAAACAACCGACTCAAGAGTGCTTTCTTTATGTTCATGGAGTAATTTCCGAGAGCCCAACTAGCACCGAAGTAAAGATTTAAAGAGGCAGGTTCTTCTGTATGTGTAGTTACAGCACTTCGTTTCAGAAAAGTACAGGTTGACAATCCATTTGTATTAGCAATATTGTTATTACCTCAGTGATGACTAAACCACTAGCTTCTTTTTGTAAAATGTCCAGGGTTCTGTGGTTGCCATGTCAAAGTCCTTTGTCAGATTACAATGTCCCCCAAATCTGATGAATCCTCAGAACATTGTTTATTTAGCTCTCATGAGACAATCCATTCTAATTGTTGTTCCTATTTTGAATTCCAGAAATTATTAATCAACACTAAATTGTAACTTTATTAAAATTATAGAAGACATGTGGATTTTTTTTTTTTTTTTTTTTTTTTTTTGGTTTAGAGATGCTGGGGGATATATTATGTTTCAGCAAATAAATATTGATTGAGCAACCATTCTTTTTCTGAATACATTATGTGTTGTGGAAACTCAGGGAAGGTCTACTTTCCCTGGGGAATCTCTTTAAATTACTTATTTATATTTATCTTTTTATTGAGAAAATTATATATTTTTAAATAAACACTCCAAGAATAGTTTTATTTAAGGTGATATATAATCTTGTTAACACATACAAAATTTTCCAAGTCTTGTGCTACTATTTGGACCTGAAGAATTTACTTCACCTTCTATTTACTGGGATATTTTTATCTACAAAATAAGAAGGAAATTTTGTAGCTATTATTGCTTATTTTTCCAAAAAGCTTTAGTAAACACTTACTTCTCGATTTTAGAATTGCTAGCCTCTTAGAGGTTATACAAATAAAAGTAATGTTAGTTGCCACCCTCTAGAAGCTCACAGCCTAGTGAGGGAAGAAGAATAATATCTAAAGTCGAAATAATGCTTCATTCATTTTATATCTTACTTATTTGTTATTAGTGCTATTTTATAGATGGGAAAAGTGAGTTTTCATGAGTCAAGTTGTTTACTCAAAGTTGCACAGTTACCTGTATTTAAACCAAGACCTTATGACTATGAGTCAGAGATACCACCTGTTACAGATTTGATCTTACACAAATGGACAGGGAAAGCCCAGAGAAAATTAAAATCTGTCTTCTCTCTGATTCTTGAATTTAGAAATGTTTACTGCAACAATGACAACTTCATCCTCAGTAAACAATTGATGTCTTAAAATTTTCTTTTTAATCATCTTTTCAATTTGATCTATTGAATATTTCATAGTCTTTGAGGTGGGGGAGAAACAAAATCAATATTATGTTACTCTAAAACTGTACAGAAAACAGCAAGGACTTACGGCAAAGCCCAGAGTTGTCCATAAAGGGAGTTTAAAATCACACAAGTATAACCAGGATTTGTTATTAAATAATGCATAATCCTCTACTCTCTGGAATGGCTGTAGTTAAGTGTTAACCAAACTTTCTAGTTGACACAAAAGATTTCCATTTTTTTAACGTGTCTGCGTCCACTCAGGATCTTGCAGTACCGAGTGTGCCATTCACAGCTCAATGTCAGTGACTGACAGTTACACTAAAAACAAGAAAAATTCTAGGTGTGGAAACATATGACTGATGGAAAGACAAGTAAAACGGATTTGGGGTAAATGAGGTTCCTATACCTCACCAGAAAAACAAAGCATCTGACAACTAAGTTCGTGAACTCACCACCACGTGCATACATTGGCAGCACTGTGTAAACAACTCAGTAAAGTTTCATAACCTTGGTACATCTGTGTCTCACAGCTGTGTTCACATTGGCGTGTGGTGGTGTCTTGTTGAGTGGTGTACATTACTGTTGTGTGTTTTTGTGTGCTGTCACAGAATGTCAGCTTGAACTAGAGCAACAAAGAAACATTAAATTTCTTGTTAAACTTGGCAGGAGGGGAAGTGAAATCAGGGATGTTAGTCCAAGTTTATGGGGACAATGCCATAAAAAAGGGAAGTGTACAAATGGATTAAATGTTTTTCTGAGGGGAGAAAAAGCATCATTGATAAATAGAGGTCAGGGTGTCAGTTACAAGCAGAACTGACAAAAAAATTGCAAACATTTGCCGAATTGTGTGTCAGAATCATTGGCTGACTGTGAGAAGCATAGCAGACCAAGTAAACATGGTTAGAGAAACGGTTAGGAAAATCTTAACTGAAAATCTTGGCACGAGAAAGGTGTGTGCAAAAATGGCCCTGAAGGAGCTCACTGATAAAAAAAAAACAAAAAACAAGAAACCAAAGGAGAGTCAAAATTTCCTAAGACCTTTCGGATAGGCAAGACCATTGTTTTGTGCCATGTTATTGCTGGTGATGAAACACGGGTGTACCAATATGACCCTGAAACAAAGCATCAAAGTGCACAATAGAGTCAACCAATTTTCCACAACCAAAAATTTCCATCATTCCAAAACAGGAGTCAAAATGATGTTGCTAAACCTTTTTTGATACGAGAGAATTTCATTCTGAATTTGTACCAACTGGACAGTCAACCAAGTTTACTATTTGGAAGTGCTAAAAAGGCTTTGTTAAAAAGTTAGACAAAAATGATCTAAAAATTTTGCCAACAACTCACGGCTCTTGTATCACAACAATGAAACAGCTCACAGGGCTCTGTCTGTGAGGGAATTTTTATCCAGTGCACAAGCAACTGTATTGAAACGCCCTCCCTACTCACCTGATCTGATTTTTTTCTTTACCCAAAGATAAAGGAAATATTGAAAGGAATATATTTTGATGAGATTCAGGACATCAAGGGTAACACAATGAGAGTTCTGATGGCCATTCCAGAAAAAGAGTTCCAAAATTTCTTTGAAGGGTCGACTAGGCACTTATGTCAGTGCACAGCTTCCCAAGGAGAAGACTTCGAAGGTGATCATAATGATATTCAGCAATGGGGTATGGAGCATTTTTTCTGGGATGAGTTCGTCAGCTTAATAATCAGACTTCTTATATGTCAAAAATAAATTTGAGCCAGTAGAACTAACTAGACTAAGCTTAGAGAGTGACAAATTTCAGCTCAGTATGAGAAATTTTTCTAACAGTTTTAACTGATCATGAATAGAATAAGCTGACTCTGAGGTAGTAAGGTTCTCGTGATTGGAAGTTTGAATAAAAAGTCGTAAGCTGTAGCAGAGGTAGTCCTTGTGTATGGAGGCGGGTTAAAATAGATGCTCTTGAATTGTCCTTTCATCCCACTTTACTAATACTCTTTCTAGGTTAACTCTTGGCACTTTCTCTTTCCTTGAAAAGGGCTGGTAATTTTGGAAAGCAGACATATGAAAGAGGTAGAGAGAAGATAAAAATTAAAAATTATATAGAAGGAGGATGAGGTTTTGAAAGAGCCGTGGAGGAGGAAAGCAGACAGTAAAGGGGATGGAAAATTGGTAAAGGGGACGCACAGTCACAAGTCTAATGAGTCTTATTTTTCTACAGTAGGAATGGAATAATACCAAATAAATTGCATCTACTAAGTATATTTTGGATGTCTTTAAACAGCATTCAAGCACCCATTTTGGACCTCCATAATGTTAAGATATTAGGTAGGTCTTTTCATGACGCCGGGTGACCACAGACCTTCTGTCTAAAACCCTCACATGTGCTTCTGCCTCCATGGTCCGCACATAGAACAATGGAGAAGCAATGCTCCAGTAAATACGGCTCATTTATGAATAACACTGCAAGCTAGTGTACCCGGATTATGGTCTGCTCTTCGCCTACCTTGCTTTCAACTCTCCATTGTATCTCATCCTCCTGTTGCCTTCTTTTTCCTGTTTAATGTGAGGATTTCCTTCTGATTCTAACTTTGCCTTTTCTCCAGGGAAATTCTGCCTCTGTATTTTGGCATTGTCTAGAGAGAGAGTCATCTTACACCCCTCACCCCCATACTTGACTTAGCCCTTTCAACCTTTTTCTTGGGCAAGACAAGGTCTGATGACCCATCCTCATGACTCTCCAAATTCAAACTTTATGTTTCTCATAGGTCTACAGAAACTTGCTGCTATCTGCCTAGGGTCATCAAACTCTAATGGGGATGCATACCAGAGTTGTACAAACCTTTCTTTTGGGGAACTCTATCATTAAGACATTAAACACTGAAAATAAAACAAACTTGTTCCTCTTCTTCTTTCTAAAATTAATAATAGTAATAAATTGACTTGTCAGGTAGTGGTCTAAGGGAATTATGAAAGAAATAAAAGAGCAAAGAACATCTGCAGTTGTTACTAGGCTTTCTGGTCACATCAGTTTATTCGCTTTGATTGCAAATCATGAAAAATGCACAGACATATAAAAGCCATGTTGTGGGAATGGGTTCTGTAGTGTATCCTAAACCTCACACGGGTATGTGGGAAAGCTCCCTTTTATATCACAGCCAAACATAGAAACTTGTCCAGCACCTTTTCTGAAATTATTTTATTTTTGCTTATGGGTTTTTCTTTTAACCTTTCCTCATTGGTCAATAATAGCCGAGATCTCTCTTCCGTGGTCATAACATATAAAAGATTGCTCTGGTATGTTGTTGTAAACACAAGACAAAAATGTTGGCAGTTTTAACACTTCTCACAATTTCTCTGAAATTTGGTATTTTGATAGCAAAACCCAAAATTAGCAAGTATGTCTAGATTAATAAAATAGTAAATTGGAAGCAAATAGTCTTACAGGTTGCATCTTTGAAACTAGAATTGAGAATTTTGCTTTTGTTTTTTTCACTTGAAAAAATCTTGACTATTTTGATAGATGACAGATAATAAATTATCACAGATATCTGGTATAACTATATTAATAGTAATATACAGCTTGGACTTAGGGATATGGCTATTAAAAGATTGACATTTCATCAAAATAAAATTTTCAATCCATCAGAAAGTTATGGCCATTCTAAATTTGTATGCAGCAAATAACATAGACTCAAAATACATAAAATAAAAAATTTAGAAACTGTAGAATTATATTAGAAGTTATGCAAAATTAGAACAAGCAGAAAATGAATCAAGGTTAAAAAAGAACAACACTCATAAATATTGACATAAGTAAGATAAATGGAACACTATGTCCAACAACTGAATAATTCTTTTTTTAAGTATGCATAGAAAAATTTTCAAAACAACCCATATCCTGGGTCAGAAAGAAAAAATCCTAACAAATTCTATAGGATTAAAACTCTTCAGAGTATGTTCTTGTCTTACAGTGCAATTTTAGGAAAAAAAGGCAAAAAAAAAAAAAAAAAGACCTGAAAAGTTTCAAATAAGCAATAAACTTCTAAATAATCCATTAGTCAAGGAAGATATTAAGTTGTCAACCTATGACATGCAATTAAATCTGTTCTTAATGGGACATTTATTGGTCTAAATTTTTAATAGGGAAGAAGAAAAACATTAATATTAGTGAAGCAGGGGTTCACCTCATGAAGCTAGAAAAGGAATAGCAAAGAAAACAGAAAAGAAATCAACGAAGAGCAGAAGTCGTCAAATAGACACTAGAGAACATCAACAAAGCCGGAAATTGTTTTTGTGAAACCACTAACGTAGTGTACGCAGGAGTACATGGTGGGGCACTCCTTCAAAGGGCTTACTGTTTAGCTGCAGGGGAGTGGTGAGTAGAAAGCCTCCAACTGTTAGCGCCTTCGGGGTCTGCTCAGATGCACAGAGCTGGCTGCCTTGCATCGTGGCTTTCCCCGGGCAGCCCGAGTCTGATCGAGGCAGACATGAAAGCACTACAATTTCCACCTGAGGCAGGGTGACTCCTGGGAAATTCCCATTTAGTGCTTCTTGCCACGTGAGTCAAGGATTTGAAGGGCCAGCGTTGTCACAACGTCGATCCTATTAAACTGTGATTATTGGTACTGGGAGTGGTTCCAGAAAGCAGATGAGAAGATAAATCACTTTTAAACTCAGGTTCTAAAGCGGAATCATTCACTGCCTGCCTGACAGTAAGTCTCCCAAAGCGGAAGTTAGGTGGAGCACAGACAGTCCTGCTGTGGAGTGGTGGTCCAGTTGTTAAAACCTTTCATGGAGGTGGATTAGGGGCGTGTGCTGGAGACAGGGAATGTGCTAGTTAGTCTGAGGCATTAGGGCTTTGAAGTGCATAGAAGAGGTGGTAGCTATGAGGATAACGTGTTTGCCTGAACACTACCAAATGCCATTCACGTCCCCCCGTAAGGTAAGGAAGAGCTGAGCGGAGTACTAGGCAACTGGAAGCCAGGCGTAAATCCTTTCCTGCAGTGAGATCCCGTCAAAAACTTGACCATCAGAGAGACGCACTCCAAAGATGATGGAATGCTCACCGAGGCTCTTATGTCAACATTGTTTTCCCTGGTGGGATTATTCTGGGGCTTTGATACAGTAGCCCCAGAATAGGCTAGGTTAGAAAATGTCATGAACATGAACTTTATATCCTGACAGAATAGAAACAAGTTCTGTATTCAACATTTCTTTATTTTATTTTATTTTTTGTATCCAACATTTCTTCACCGTAATGTCTGCAAACTACCATCAGAGAAAAGAAATTTTTCTTAGGATCTTAAAGGAGGTTATAGATAAGTAACCAGGATACAGCCAGGTAACCAGACTCTCTGCTACTGTTTGAGTTGCTTTTGTATGTGTTGATTCTGTATTAAGATGTGAATATTATTTAACTTTTCTCATCAAAAAGAAATATCTATTTCAAATATTTAAACTCCACTTTTTTTTTTTAGAGGCAAGGAACTAAGTCCAGTGATAAGCCACAGAAAAAGACAAACATCATAACCTTAACCCATCTATTTTAATGAGATTAAAAAAAAACAATTGTTAATCCTTGCTAACAAATGTCACCCCAATAAGTCTAACAATAAAAATGAATTTATGGGAGTCCCCTGGTGGTGTAGTGGCTTAAGGCTTCGGCGCTGGCACTGTCAGCACTGTGGCCTGGGTTCGATTCCTGGCCAGGGAGCTACCCACATACCAAAAAGCAAAAAAAAAAAAAAAAAAAAAAAAAAAATTAAAAATGAATTAAAAAAAAACAATTGTGTTCACCATAAGTTGATTAAGTCTGGAAAATGTTACTTTCTCCTACGGAGAATGCAGACACACTGTAATGGGCTCCTACGGTAATAGAAGACAGGCACAGAAGTTTGGGGTGAAAAATAGCTGGGCTCTGAACAAAGAGAATCTTGTCAAAAATATATGGAGGATCCTGTTCTATTGTTAGAGCTTCTTTAGAACGTTTTAGTGTATTTTCTACAAGCACAGGACAGTGGCTATTAAGTTGGTTTCTTATTCCTTTCTTGACACCATGTGAGATGACTAACACATCTCAGGGGACTGGCAAAGACGATACATGAGATTGGACAATGAATTTGAACTTATCCTAAAAATGTGCTGAATACCTCATTTCTGAATTTCACTTGGGTCATCTTTGAAGTACTTTTCTTGTAAAGCTGTGTACTGACTCCAGTACCTCATCCACCCTTCAAAGCAATTTTGAAACTCCTTTTCTGGAATGGCCATCAGAGCTGCCGTTGTGTCCTGGCCAAGGTTATGACCCCTTACCGAGTCGTTTACAGTGCTGCCAATGGCAAGTTCGTGAACTTAATTACCAAATTTTGGGGATGATGAGAGCTCTGATGGCCATTCCAGAAAAAGAGTTCCCAAATTGCTTTGAAGGGTGGACTAGGAGCTGGCATTGGTGCATAACATCCCAGGGGGAGTCCTTGGAAGGTGACCATAGTGATTCAGCAATGAGATATGTAGCACTTTCTCTAGGATGAGTTCACAGAATTAGTGGCCTGACCTTGTAGACAACACAAAAAATGGCATGACACTCCTCAAACTGTTTTATGTGGAACAAAATTAGACTATTCATATCCTTGGAAGAGTTTGTCAAAATAAGGGCATGGAGTGGAGCAGGCGATTTCAAGGATGTTACACGTACAAATAACACAGTATATTGCTGCATTGTTATATAAATGTCCCCTGATTGGGGAGTAAATATTCTAAATCCGTTTGTCTCTTGCTCCACTCCCCTACGTCGTCCAGCAGACCCGGCCCACCTGCACCCCGGTGATGGAATTCTGCAGGCAACACGGTACGTTCCTTGGTGGGTCGTAGATGGAGGGTGCCTGAACCCGGTCTCACCGTAGGGGAGAGCTTCCGAGTGTTCGCCAAGAAAATGCAGGTTTTGAGAACTGTGAGGCAGCATGGGGCCTGGGGCCTGGGCCGGAAGACTTGATCTTTATTTCTGGCTCCCCTCCTGAATAAATGTATTTGAATACACGGAGACCAGCCCCTTCCTTAGCTTTCGTGTTCCTTCCTTCCTGGAACTTGAAATTAGGGACCGTGCTCTGCCATGTTCTTCTTCCCTCACAAGGACACTGAGTTTAAACAGACTTCAGAATCATTGAGTTTCTTTGAAGAAAGAGCTTTTTATGAGCTTGCTATGATATTTATAACGGGGATGGCAAAGCTTATCTACGTGGTTCCTCTGGGACTAGAGGTAAATAAACATTAAGGCGATTGGTGAGGAGGGCCTTTTGTATTTCAGTGCCATCTATGTTGGTCTATTTTGATTTTAAGTGGTAGCATTGGGTCGTACGAGGCAAAATAACTCCTGTTACTTGGAATTAAAATAACTTCCTCAATGTCATTAAACTTGACAATTAGGGAATGAAGCCAAAGGCCCCTGGCAACCTCCCAATTTAAATGTCAGCTCTTCACTGCGACTACAGATTCAGTCAGAGGCAATCATTTTCACTTGCGCCTGCTACTGAACTTGAGAATTTTCACTTTGGCATTTACTCTAAAGCTGGCACTATGATGAATGTGAAATAAAATTATAAATTTAAAATAGCATCGAATATTGAACAAGTTTTTTTGTTTTTTCCACCATGACTGGGCTGTACATAGTCATACCACTTTTATTTGAAGTTAGAATCCTCAACTGTAATATACTTGCAGATGTGCATGGCGCCGAAATGGGTCACACAGGATTATTTTGAGTAAAACAAACTATGGCCTCTAACCTGCCAGCCAGGCTCTGGTGCTGTTCACAAGCAAAGGTCACTTTGAAGCCCTTTGAAGCTGACAACGTGGTCAAAAAGGAGTAAGATCAGTAATACTTTTCTGGACAGGTGAACTCCGATACGGAGGGGCGAGCATGTGTAGGACCGACTCCTGTCTCTTCTGATTTTCCTGGAAGCAAGCAGTTGTATTGTGTGAGATAACCAGAAACCTACCTGCCTTATGAAAAGTAAAATCTTAAAACTAAATGAATGTCATGACTTGAATACACACCATACCATCCTTTCTATCTAGCAGCCATTTAGCACATAGATATTCTAAGCAAAGTCTTGCCATATAATCAGTCAGAAAAACTATGTTAATATTAAAATCTACCGTCAAGATGTTAGCAAACAGCTAGGTTGTTTTTGCAAATCCCTTGTGCAATAAGCATTGATTCAAAGCAAGTGATTTTTGCTGTCTGTCATCTTATTTGTCAGACAAGCCTCTCTAGCTGGATGGCGAATGGCTTGTTGGTTTGAATGTCAAGAGGTTAAAATTTTAATTTAAATATGCATCAGCATTAAAATATGTTCAAGAGAATGTCACATCAACCTCAACCTCAGAGTACCAATTATGTTGTTTGGGTTCCACATTTGACACTCTTCTGACTAAACTGATATCTCTAGCTCAGAATTTCTAAAAATGTTCATATCTCGATTTCATAATGCACCCTATTTAAAGTAAAAACATTAATAAGAACTGAATTACAGGAACATTACTTCATAGTTTCAAGGATATAAAAGTCAAAGCATACTGCTTGCAACTAATGAACAATTATGAAGATGTACAAGCTAGCACATTATCGGTTAGCGTTAAGAGAGAAGAACAAATATACTTGGACAATTCTGTCCCCACTCAACAGGATGGATTCAAAGCACAGACATTTTTAAGGTGGGAGTTAATTACAAACACTAATTGTATGAGAACATGTAACTGTTTTTAATCCATAGCCAGTAATTTTCATTTTTCCCCAAAGCCGGTTATTGAAGAAAATAAATGATGCAGAAAAACAAGGGGAATAAATATTAACTAATGTTTCATTTATATTTATATACAGAACTTAAGTGAGACAAAAATGGATTGTAGTACAGTCAATTTAAATAAGGTAACACTGTACATATCTATTAGGCAGTCAACCAGAATTCTGTATTAAGAATCTCATTGTAAGTTAGTGGTAAAATGCTAATTGATATTCACTCATGACCCTGAAGCACTTTCTGATTCAGGAAATAAAAAAGAGGTTGATATATGCATAATATGGTTTTAATGTTATGTATACTTTATTATATTTTACAACTTTGAACATTCATACCCAATTTGTGGCACTCCTGTAAGTCTTTTTTTAGGTTGCCTTTTTATTTTTTATTTATTTTATTGTTAAATTTATTAGGGTGACATTGGTTAGTAAAAATTCCATAGGTTCCAGGTGTACAGTTCTACAGAGCGTGCCTGTGTGTTGTATTATGTGCTCACCACCCAGAGTCAGGTCCCCTTCTATCACGTATGTATTTGACTCCTGCGGCCTTCTCCCCCAACCCCCTCCCCATCCTATGAGTCTCATCAGTGGTAAATTGTAACACTCCTTTCCACATCATTATTTTTAAATAATTCCTACATTAAAATCATTTTAAACTTTGGTACAATGACGTTTAGTGATGGTTGTTCTCACAAGCTAATGTGTTTCTGAATGTTATCTTAATGCACCCATAAAATAAATCTAAAATAGAAATGATAAAAATAAGACGACACAGGAAACTTAGGGACTGAGAGGCCGTTGGGAGACTCACGCATGGCAAATTGACTTTCTGAACCAAAGAGGAAAAAGGTACGATGGAGGGAAAGTCAAGGCGGTGACAGGCCTCAGAAAGCATTGCACTTAAATTCTCAGTTTCATAGATGATGATTTTGGGAAATGGGTGGAGAGTTGATAAAAATAGACTGAGTTTCTACACACTGATAACATCTCAGAACTTGGAAAGCCAGAGATCACAGACACACACTAAGGGAGACTTGCCACTAGCTGACAAAAAAGGTGGTGGTGTCTGTCAGTCGGGTTTTCTTTCTGCTTTAAATGATAAACAATTCAAATGAAATTGCAGTAATGAGCTTGAAGTAGTCTTGGCTATGGGAAACAAGCAGTCTGGTTTCATTAGAAACTAGATTCGAACGATTAGAATTTCCGTGTTACACTGCCCGCTGCTCCCAGGGCTGCCGGAAGCTGTCCCCCGGCGGTGGCAGCAGCCGTCACACCCTCCTACCACCCATGGCAGGGAGCGTGTGGTCCCACGTCCTGGGGGACACACCGAATGGAACTGAATTAAATTACTGGCCGATGCCTGAAGCAACCCCGATGGCCGGGAAAATGTAACGTGCCTATTGGTTGAAGCCTGTATTCACCCATTGATTTATGAAGTCATTCAATAAATAAATCAGTATGTCGAAACCCTCCCTTGACCTCAGTCACTGTGGCCAAGGGGAAGAGCTGTGCCAACAAAATCCTAGGAAATAGCCCCATATTGCATGCCAATAATGAGAAAGTGGTAGTTTCCCAAGGCAGGTGGGATGTTATTATTTGAACGAAGGACAATGGGTGCTGAGAAATAAGCAACTGCAGGGGAAGCATAGCTGCTTTCTTCATTCAGTAGACGAGTGGGTGAGCTTCCGGAGGCTGAGCATACGAGGGTGCATTTCAATATTTGCAATGCTGGCTCAGGAACAGGGAATATGTAAGTGACCACCAATAAGGCGAATTATTAATGGTTTTATAAATAAAGGTCGCACCAATAATCTGTAGTTTGTTCACTGTCAATGCACTCATTTACGTCTTCTGTATTGTTCATGGTTCATTAAGCCTTCATATATGACTCAGGGGCAGTTCTGTGTTTCAGATATATTCCTCTATGTTTGCATTATCTGAGAACTTCCGCCTGTCCTCTAAGAGCCAGGTAAATGTCACTTTTTGTGACGACTGAGCTGAACTACCTTCATGTCAGTCACAAGTATACTTTGTACATTACTGATCTGTGTACAACTGTTATAATTATTCATTTGATTTCTTATCTTTCCTACTTGGCTTTGAACTTTTGGATGATTATGGTTATTCATTTTTATTCCAGAGTATGGCAAAATAGGATATGAACTTACCCAATGCTTGGTTAAAAAATAAAAGGATAATTTACCTTCCTCAATTTATTCAAATCTCAGCAATTTATATAGGAAGAGCTCTCAAGATCTAGATGCATGTAGTAACACCTCTGGCAATAATAAGGAACTTGCATTGATTTAATCTTGATTAGATATCACTTAAATGCTTTACATATATTTATCATTTATCCTCACATTAAACTTGCTTGGTAGATGTTGGTATCTCCTCTGCATAGATATGAGCCCAAGGTTAAAAAACTTGCAACAGACTGCAAGTTAATAATTGGTGAAAACTGGGTTTAGCTTATACCCTGTCTGACTTATATGCCCACACATTTTCTATAGCTCTTCAAATTTCCTGCTTTGAAATTTTGCAAAGAGTGGAGAAAACAAATAAGAAAGAAACCTTTCACTCTAATGCCAATAAAAGTGACAAACTCACACAAATGAAAAAATCAGATGCGATTCTAGAAGCTCATCATATATATAAAGGGAGCTTTAAAAACTCAACTAACGCCGAAAGGGTGTTTATAGCTTGTTGTTACGGATTTTATTTTCTTTGTGATTTTGCCTATGTGAGTTGTTAACTACCCATGTTCACATCGATCGTGGCATTGCTCAGGAGAGCTGACCGATCATTTCGAGTGTGGAAACCTAGAAGGGTCTTTAGTAAAAATTTCCAGAGAATAAGCAGTAAGGGAATTGTGAAATGATTTTTCTTTTCTGAGGTACTTTGCACAGTACTCCCCTGTATTTGTTAATATGGGTAGATACACATAGATGCACATGATATGTGTAGACTATGCAGTGTTCCATGGAAATGAAACTCAACAAGTGTGAACGCCAAAGCCATTTAATTTCTTTTCTAACCTAGAAATCATGTTGATGTCTTAGGATTTATTTCAAAGGTGATTTTTTAATGAAGAAACCGTAAGGCTTTGTGGGTTTGCTTTTTGGTGGGTGTGGGCATAGTATTTATCCATACCTGTGGTCAGAAAGACCATATCTGAACTGGGTATAAATGACAGCTTTGTGAAGCAGTTAGAACAATATTTGGTCCCCGAGGACTTCCAGCCACTTCTACAGTATCTCATGTCTTCTATTTGGTCTTCAAAGTGAGCTCTCACTAATTGATGTTGGTGTCCCCTCTGATCTTGTCATCTAACTTTCCTCTAGATCTGCTTTTCTGTGAATGTTCTTTTTCAGGATAATTTAAGCAGCTCTCAATTTAATGTTGGGTCTCAAAATGTCTGATCATCATATTAGCCCCTGACTCACAATTAACTTTATAAGATAGGACCTTTGTAATTGCTTTTTTCTTTTAAAAAATGGTAAAATGATTAAAACTGCTCACTAAGTTGGTCACATATTTTCTTCTCTCATATTCTGATAAAGCAGTTTTGTTTTTTGTTTTGTGAGAATCTGATTTTGCACAACAGAAATGGAAGAGGGAGCCAAACCTTTAGGAATTGTTCAGAAGGTTTTTTTTCTAGAATACATAGATTTGGAAACTTCTATCTCATCACATTTCTTGTTCAGATAGGAGAAAAGTTGACATTAGAAGATGACAGGCACCCTGATAGGCTCCCTCGCGGTGCCAGTGGCTCTACTTGGATAGACTCAGTGGATTTACTGATGTGGGGAGAACACCTCCAGATAGTTTGTCAGCAACACTGGGGTAAGCCTTCTCCTCAGCTTCTGCCGTCCTGCATGCACTGCTCCTCCATTGGCATATTACCCCGGGCAGGAAGTCTTGTGGTGTTGCCCCAGGTTGTCGTACACTCGGCAGTGTTACAGCTGCAACTTGGGGCTGGGTGCCACGGGGAGGGAAGAAATCAGGTAGTGAGAATGAGGACAAATGCAGAGTTAAAGAGTTCTGAGGTTCAGCTCAAACAGCGTGCTGTTACTGAATTCTTAACAGCAGAAGACATTTCTCCAATATTTTTGAAATTTTTGAAAAAGAAGGTGAGGTCTTCTTAAAATAGTTCATTACAGGTGATGAAACGGGTCCATCATTGTGACCCCGAGAACAAAAGGCAGTCAGTCCATGGAATACCGCCATCAGAGATCGCCTCAGCTGAAAAAATTCAAAACTCAGGCCTCAGCTGGGAAGGTCACGTTGATGGTGTTTGGTCACAAGCTTCCATTTCCATGTGCACTGGGTGAAAAATGGGAGCATCTGTGTGTGCAAGGTCAGGAATGGTGGAGGGGAGAGACCGTGTGACTGCACGGGGCCGGTTCTATCCGGGTATGTCTAATGTAACAAATAATACTACAGGGGAGACAAAATCTATCAGCCCACCCTCACTTATTTGTATGTTTGTATTACTAGAGAATTCTATTGGGACCATTAGAATAGTGTACAAAATGCCTATAAGCTGTATATCACATACAGTACTTGTGGAGGAATAAGAGAGAGAAAAGCTTTGTTTTTTTTTTTTTTTTTTTTTTTTTTAATTTTGTGTGTGCAAGAGAATGACTGAGGAAGGACCAGTGCAACCAAAATATACTTCCTCAAGTAGCAGGTCCTATCCTGAAAGGGGAGAAAGGTTGCACTTAGCAAAAGGACATAGCTGATGCTCGTGGTTTGGTCTCACCCAGTGGAGTCTCCCTTGGAGAGGTTGCATACCCACCAGTAGATAAAACCTTTGTAAGAAGCACATTTTATACAGATACTTAATTCCTAACGTGCTCCTATGGCCCAGGACCTGTGCTGAGCCAGGGAGGAGAAGCTGGAGTCCAAGACATGTGATACACCCTGACACCCCCAGACCTCAGAACAGGAAACAGGTAAGAGCAAGGTAGGGAGGACGCATGCTGGAAGAAGGAAGGGACAGACGACCCCTCTGGACTCTGGTACAGCAGTAAGGCACTGTAACAGAGAGAGCTGCCAACAGCCTCTGTTGGGAACGGTCCAAATACACACAGCAGGAGACATTCTGGCTCGCGGTGAGCTGCCCGGGCCGCACCGGATGTGTGTGAATCTCTCAAAGACGCTATTCATTTCCTCTTGGCACCAGCTTAGGAAAGTGGGGGAGGTGGGGGGGTGGGGGATGTCTACAAAGGCTTTTTTGCACTGCAATCATAGAAGAGTTATTTTCATAAATTTTAAAGAAGTATGTTTATTAAACATAGTCCTATGATTTTCAAGGCTCCATAATTCAAGGAACAACATTGCCATTTTATAGTGTAAGAAACACATTAAATATATTTTAAAACCATAAAAGGCTTAACATTGTCAGCTTTAAAAACTACCAGTTTGCTCTAGTGTCATTGAATTATTTTACATAACTAAAATTTTGTGGTATTATTATTCATGAGAACCAATATGATGCGTCTCAGCTCCCTATGGATTTGTGGCTCTGCTGCTGTCCGAGGACAATCTCTTATTACCAAAGAGTGTCTTCGAGCATTGTGGTCTTTTATTAGTCTTCGTGATATGCTTTATTGCACCTCTTTATCAAAGAATGCAAATGCATGGATCAAAAGGTACATTGGGGTTTAAGGCTAGATTAAGTCTGTGAATACTATTATCTCAAGATGATTTTATGCCCAGAGAAAAGTGGACGCTAAATGTATTGAACACTAAAAACACATTCAGCATGACATTATTAGGTGAATTTCCTGCGTGAATGGTATTAAGTTACATAAGTCAACAGAGTTAACCAGCCAGATTTTTCTCCTACAATCCAATATTACTTGGGGCTATTGAGGCAAATGCTAAGAAGTTCTCATATCCACTATTAGCTCAAAAAGAAGGAAATTTTATACCAGTGTGCATCATGCATAAATGAGCATAATATTTCTTAAATCCATATTGCACCATTTAACCTAACATCACATCTTAAAGAACTAGAAGAAGAGCAAATGAAACCAAAAGTCAGAAGAAAGAAAGTAATAAAAATTAGAGCAGAATTAAATGAAATAGAGAACAGAAAGACAATCGAGAAAATTAATGCAACAAAGCTGGTTCTTTGAAAAGATGAATAAAATTATCAAAGCCCTGGCCACACTCACTAAGGAGAAAAGAGAAAATTAAAATTTTAATAACAGATTAACTAGAGAGGGCTTAGAACTGAGCTAAAAATTTTAGGGCAACTACCACCAGACAGGAAGAGTATCATTGAAAGCAGAGTTTCAAAAATGTTAAAACTGTCTCATGTTTATGTGAGTTAAAATATCCGAGACACGAAATCCTGTCATCTTTAATAGAAGAAGAATTTTCGTTAGTCCCTGTCCAGCTAATTCTGGCATTAGTGATCTCCACCCTAAGATATCCCTTCCAAACCTTGCACTCTATCTATGGGTTTGTAATCATAACCATACATGCATATAGTTACACAAATAATGCCCCTTTTAATGAGCTGGTAATCCATAGCAAATTTTTTGTTGCAAAATCATAAGCTTGTATGATTACAACAAGTCATACTCAAACCCGGGTGTCACTTCTGCCAGACCCTGTATTTTGTTTTTTTGTTTGTTTGTTTGTTTGTTTGTTTGTTTTTGTCTTTTCATTGTTAGGTTTATTGGGGTGACATTGATTAGTAAATATTACATATTCCAGGTGTACATATCAACAATGCATCATCTATGTATTGTATTTTAAAGCCTGCTTCTGTCTTACTCCTTTTCTTATTTCATTGAGGTCTCGGTCTGTGGGCATGATGAATTAGTCTAATACTCTCTGGGTATGCTCATCTACACCTGCAATTTCTGTAACTCTTCTGCTGTCATTTGCCGTATCTGCATCTCCAGTCTTGACCTCTATTGTGAGCCCCTTGTTTATATACCTGGTCTTGCATGCATCCTCTCTACTTGAACCTTGCACAAACAACTCACATTCAATATGTCCCAAATTGAACTTATTCTTAGGAACTTTAAACCAGCTATCTCTTTCTGAGGCCTGTGTATTAGTAAATGGCAATAACACCTTTTTATTTATTTATTTTCTGGTTTCTTTCCTGGCATTTAATAGATGCTCAATAAATCTTGGTTAAGTGAAATTAATAGATTTATGAATATTAATTTTAAAAAGAAATTGTAACTAGCATGAAGGCCTGTGGGTTTACTTTTTTAACATTTCTTCTTACACTCCAACTTTCATTTCTTTGAACACAGATATGAATCATAAATTTAAAAAATATAACCTAAAATGATTTAAGTATTCTATTCATCAGTATTTAGTATTTTGTATTTCAAACAATAGGCTTTATTTTTTCCTCCTTTTTATCAATGCAG
Source organism: Lyroderma lyra (assembly GCA_004026885.1). NCBI lineage: Eukaryota > Metazoa > Chordata > Mammalia > Chiroptera > Megadermatidae > Lyroderma > Lyroderma lyra. The sequence goes on from PVJL010009640.1 coordinate 52,549, forward strand.
ATTATTGCTACCTATCCCATGATGCTCTCCATGGTTTCTTCTCCTTCCCAAAGTTAGTACATCTTGTAGGATCTAATTAAAATCTTAAACTCCCCAAAATTCTCAAACTTTCCCACTTCAATAACTGGCCTCTACAATTCATCTTTATTATATCTATTATTTTAATATTAAATCCAATTCTTTGTTATTGTTCTCCATATTCTATGTGGGTGTGTCTTATCTTCAATTTAATTTTTAACTCCTGGGAGTGATAAGTATAATTTACATTTCCCTTAGAACTAATCTGACTATGAAAGCAGGTACTTGCAAAAGACATGGCTAAATCATGCGAGTGAGATCTACCTCATTGTTCCAAGATCACTCAGTGTTGCACCATGCACCCTTTCTCAAAAGTTGGAAAATAGCCCTTGAAGAGTTCCTAGGTGTAGACCGACAAAACCACAAAATGTGTTCAGAAATGTATCTGTCACAAGGGATTGAGCATTTCCATTGGCACTGACCCACGGACTCATTGTTTGAGTGAAAGGAAAACAGTTCATATTATTTACTGTGGTGTTATCTTAAGTGTCGGAGAGCCAAAATGAGATGTTGTGAGACAGATACGTGCAAAGAGCTCATTCAGCCTCAGCACAAAGGAGGCTTACTGCTAGAGAGCTCCCCATTCAATGGTACAATTATCTACTTAATTGAAAACGGAATAAAAATATTTTCCTGGGATGGGGGAAAATGCCAGTTTGATGCTCTGTTAAAAGTCTTTACACATATAAAATGAGAAAATTGTATTGCAGGGTGCAATGTATTAAAGTTAAGTATCTGAACTATCTATAGGGCCTGTATAAGTGTATGGAAATAAGTTGCTTTCCAAGTTAATACTACAGGAAATGACAGCTAAGCTGATTACTCCCACACCCTTTTAATGATATATTTTCTTAGGGTTTGAAAGAACTTAAAATCTAGCTGCTTTCAGCTCTAGGGTATAGAAGATTCCAAGTGAAATTAGTCTTGGATTTCCGCATGTTAATTTGGAAGTAACTGGTAGTTTCATTTGTAGGTGCTCTATTTTCCTTAATGATAGGTAGCAGGAAGGCAGATTTACTAAATGAGCAATGTTTTCTTTAGCCCCTCTGGCCTTCGCATTTTCCTCGCTGCCTGGATAATTTCTATCTTTACATCTCCTTTCTTCTAAAGATTGTCTCGGATTCTTCATTCATACTAATCTATATGTGCTAAGTGTACATTTCTTCTTCCTGTAAACCCCACTTGAGGAGGTCATTTCTGTTTTGCTTTGGAAAGTAAAGAAGGGCGTCCCCTAGTGTGCTTGTCACTGAAAGGTCATAGGGCATTGTCCTCACTGAATCCTGCTCGGACTTCAGGGTAATGACCAAGTCATTTCTGCTGTTTTAAAACACTGAGTTTCACACTATTGTGTTTGTAGCACAACAATAGATCACTGGAATTCAGAAGGTAATACAGTCGTCAGGATATTAGTGTGGGGTGAATATCGTCAGAAAAAAAATACATGGGAATGTTGTGTGGGTGAGGATTGAAGAAAAATACACATTATTAGAGGTAATGAAAAAAGATGTGATTTTTTTCCATCTGAAAATAGCTTTAGAGATATTCTAAACCATATTTTACCTATGAGAAAATTGATTAACAATGAGGTGAAGGGACTGTCTAGTTGTATGTCAGCAGGTTAAATTTTACAATAATTGGTGCTTTCTGAATTCCTGCAAGTGTTCAATATGGAGGAGAATAAGAATTAAAGCTTTAATCTTAGTAGAAATAATACATGAATTTCTATTCTGTCTATTCTGGGAACTTCTGAGTAGACACAGAGCTCTTAGAAGAGCTGGTAAAATACCTTGATTCGGGGTGTCTGTATGTTGGCACAAAGGAAGTATTCTGAGGTATATCCTCATGACATCCATCATGTGCTCATATAGTAATCATGGAGGGAGAAAGGACAGCCACCTCTCTTAGGTATAAATGCCTACACACGTGACAATATGTGGACACGCATCTTCATTTTACAACTGTAACTAACGTCATGCAACGGGGACATAACATCATAGAAGACAAAAACAATTTACTGAAGTCATTATGTGGATATAATCAGCAATAAGAAGTCATTGTGGAAGTTCCATCACATTACTCTTATTTGATTAAATGTTGGATTGTAGTACTAGATTTTCCATTCTCAATGTCATTGTCGTTGTAAGCACAGCATATAAGACACCATGCATTGTGTATAGCTTCAAAAGCTGTAACTTTATTGGTGAAAGGGAATATAAAAGAAAAATATCTTTTGGGGGGCAGGGAGGATTTTGTGATTTAAGGAGTAATCCTATGAAAGAAAAAAATTACCTTAGCTGAGAGAAGCTAATAATTGAGAAAGTATCATGTATCTTGTGCATATATGTTCTCATATTTGAGGACAATCCTACACGCCCTGCTTCAGAAACCTGTGCTGATGTATGTTAAGTAGATATGCATTAAATAGGTAAGTTATTTTGGGAAATAGCTATAATTATGTAATACTATTACATATCTTAAAAGTATGTGGTTTAACATGCTGGTCTACCAGGTATTAATACATGGCCCTTTGTTAGGGAGGGGAGAAAGGGGAGGGGGTGGGAGAGGAGGGGGGGAAGCTAAATATAAGGGGATGGAAAGAGGGGTCACATTAGGTGGTGAACTTATTATGCATCAAGTTGACAATGCACTGTGGAATTGTATGCCTGAAACCTATGTAATCCTTGCTAACAGATGTCACCCCAATAAGTCTAACAATAAAAATGAAT
>PVJL010009641.1:0-55395 GCA_004026885.1 Lyroderma lyra
GGAATTCAGATCATAGCAATGATCTCAGCAAATAAATGTAGGGAGAACTTCAGAGTTAGAAACTCACTGTTTTGTAACCCATAGTGTAGTATATTCATTCAGGTAAGGATCAGTGGCTGAAGCCATAAAAGTGGAGAACAGGATAGTCAAGATCCTTAAGATTACTTATTAATTACAAATGGAAAACATGTTTTTACAACAGAGAGATGAGTGTTCATCTCACAAATCACTAACTACTGACCTGACATTATGTGTCTATTGGTGAGGTGCAGAGGAAGTTATACATCATCATCATCTATGCAGTATCTTTGCCAGAAATATCTCACCTCTCAACATGGGAAAACATTCAGATGAACCCTGAACGGGAAACCTGCTGAAGAACAACTGGCCTTGACTCTGCAGAGGATCCAATGCCATAAAAGGACAGGACAGTAGACCAGCTCTTGCAGATCCTGGAAGACTCCGGAGCCACCGTAGCAAAATACAATGGTTGAATTGGATTGAGTCATGGGAGGAACAGCACCTAAAAAGTATAATACATTCTGGGGAAATGAGGAAACATTTAATGTTGTGAGAAAGGAAAAGTAATTTTCCCTTTACCCCTCTTAGAGCTTGGCTCAGACCCTCCTGCAATAAGGGACAGATGAACAGCAGAAAAACAGAAGTTTTATAATAATATACACCTCCTGTATACATGGGAGAGACCCAGGAAAACAGTCATTCCAGGACATGGCCCAGGCCCTCAACTTAAATACCATCTCCAGCTAAAGACAAAAATATTAGGGTGGGGGGCTGGTTATGAGAGTTTACCTGGAAAAGCACAGGTTGTTATGCAGATTTCAGTCATTGCTTTCTCCAAAGATAAGAGTTTCTAGAGATGTAGAGTCATTCCACTCTTCCTGGTATAGGGGGAGAGACACCGTCACAAGTGGAAATTTCCCTTATAAATAGCCTGACCAGACAGAGTATTTTAAATGGGACAGAAAATAACACTACTCTCCCCTTTCAAATGGTAACTCTGGTCAGCCTACTGACACTGAATTTAGCCTAGTGAGACTAGGCTGAATATATGTACAATTTACAGTGGGACAGTAACATTGTTTTCTGTCCCATTTCAAATGGTACATCTGATCAACCAACTTATAAATGGAAATGTCCCTTACAGAAGAATAACTTCTAGGTTTTCAGATCTTCTGCTGTCTCTGCTGTTTCTTAAAAATAACTTGCCCCAAATAATTCTTATGCCAAAAAAGGCATATGTGGTCAGATAAATAATTTCATGAACTCATCCTAGAAAAATTGTTACATACCTCATTGGTGAATGTCACTATGGTCCCTTCGAAGAACTCCCCTTGGGAAGCTATGCTCTGAGGCCAGTGCCAAGTCCACCCTTCAAAGCAATTTTGGAACTCTTTTTCTGGAATGGCCATCAGAGCTGTCATTATACCCAAAACTTTGCCAAGTTATAATACCTTACTGACTTGTTTGTACAGTGCTGCCAATATAAGCACATGGTGCCAAGATTGTGAACTTAATTGTCAGATTTTGGGGATGACAACAACTCTGACAGCCATTTCAGAAAAAGTGTTCCAAAACTGCTTTGAAAGGTGAACTTGGTGCTGGGATGGTTGCATGACTTCCAAGTATGTATTAGGTGATGATAGTGATATCCGGCAATGAGGTAAGTAGCACTTTTTCTAAGATGAGTTTGTGAAAATAATTGTTCAATTTTCTACTGTGGGGTAGCAAATTTTGCTCCCATTTAGTATAATGGCTAATAGAATTAAATTAATGTTAATTTTCTTAAGTGTGGTAATTGTAATATGGGTTTGTATTCTTGTTACAGGGAGAGGCATAATGAAGCATTTAGAGGTGAAATATCATGTCCTCAGACTAATTTTAGGTTGTTCCATAAATGAGATGTGTGTGTATAGAGTAGGTAGGTAAGTAGGTAGATAGATAGAGGGAGAGAGATAGATAAGAAAAGAGATAGAACCAGAATGTTACTTAGTAATAGGTGTACAGCTAACTCCCCTATAACACAGCACTTTCATAACACAGTTTTGCTTCAACACAGTTCAAGAATGGGGGAAAACCCTCATACAACATGGCATTCTAGAACATGGTTTCACTCTAACATGGTTTGAGAATTAAGAAATCCACAAACAAATCAGAGTGTAATAAGAGCTTTTTAGATATCCAAGAATTACTGATGGAAGTAGAAACTGATAAAGCACATCTGGTGGAAATGACATCTGGAATATCCCAAGATACTTTAGGGAATGACAGCACAGGTGGAAACAAAGAAGTTAAACACTTTACTCTAAAAAGCATAAAGGCCTAGACTTAGCCTAACAGTTGGAGCTGTATTTCCTAAATGAAGATCCTTCCGCTGAAATAAGCACAAAGTTTGAGAGAGAACTTCATTAGTGCTTAACACCATATTATGGAATTTATAAAGTTCTCTCAGCTAAAAGCAAGCAATATAAAATAACAGATTTTTTGCAAAAAGTACAGGATAGAAGTCAAGATTATGCTGAAGGGAGTTAATGGTGCTTAGTAGTGATAATGAAGAAAATGTTATTTAATACATATTAATATGTTATACTTTTGATGAAAATTGCTTTAATAAAGCTATTTATCTTACTTATAAAAATTTTAATAGTATAATTTTTAATTTTTGGAACCTATCCCCTTTTTTTGTACTAGTACTTTGTTTCATATAACATGGATTCATACAACAAAGCATTTTAAAGAAACCTAAAAACTGTGTTATACAGGGGTTTCTTATATTTATTTTTTATACTGGCCTTTCAAATTTTCTTTCAGCTTGAAGTTTTTGCCAGAATCTGGTGAAAAATTAAATACAGATGATAGATTTAGTTTAAGTGTTTATAGGCATTGTCAACTGCATATGTGTTTATGAAGCATTACAGAGTTTAAAGATTTCATATTTTTTTGATATATAGTCATATACTAAAGATCCATGGAACATCAATTGAGGGAAACACTATAGGCATGAATACAAGGAGTACTGTGTGTAGTAACTATCAGGTCATGTGCTTTTGTTATGTATCTAGACTTTATACATACAGAGATTCTTAAACAATCTCTCTGTGAACTCATAATATTCCAATATCTGCACAAAGTTCTGTCCTTGTGTCCACAAAATAGGTGTAAGGAAATCATAGCTGACTATGAAACAAAGTTTCACTTAGAATGGACTTTTAAGAAAGGGTGGCACACTTTCAAAGAATAGTAGTGAAACTAATGCTAAAGTAAATTAATGTCTATGATTTTGGATTTTTTTGAAGTCTTGAGACCATCTGTCTCTAATGAATGTCATAGAATTACTGTATAACGTGGCACCACACTTGAATTCAGTACAAGGGGTAACCAAAAAATGAAATTTATTTATTAAAAATTGTGTATTTATTCTTATATATTTAAACTACAGTCACCTTCAAAGTACTGTCCGTTTTTTTGCAATACATCTATCAAGACACTTTTTCCACTGCTCAAAACAGTTTTTGAACTAATCTATTTTGATGCCTTCTAGTGCTTCTACTGTTTTTTGTTTCACTTCTTCCATATTGCCAAAAGTTTCCCTTTGAGGACTTTTTCATCTGGGAAAACAACAAAAAAGGTTGCTCAGGGTGAGATGGGGTGAATGGGGAGGATAAGGTATGGGTGTCATGCCAGTTTTGGTCAAAAAACTGCTGAACACTCAAGGCGGTGTTGTATGTGCTGCACATTGTATGTGTAAATTACACATCATGAAATGGGCAAATGCATTGAAAGAGTCTCCAGAAATAATTCACTGAAGCTGAGCACAGCTTTTCACAAAAATGCCAGCTGGTACACTGAAGCAAATGGGTTCCTAGAACACTCACCTAGCAGGAGAAACCTGTAGTACAAGGGGTCTGTCCTCCAGAAGATAATTTCATGGATTTTTTGTGTCCCTCCCCTCAGATGACATAATGGCAACAGCAAATAATTTTGCTACTGCAAAGGAAACATGGGAGAAATGGAACTAGAAATGGAAATGAAAGTAATCTTAGGGAAGACTAATTCATTTGTATTTGATTTTTTAATGACTAGAATGTATTCATTCATCATTCCTTGTTTAAACCCAAAGTTTTAACACAAACTTGTTTAGACACAAAGTTTTAAATTTTCATGTACAAATCGATGATTAGTAATTTGAAATTTTTTTCAAAGTATTTCATCTTCTGGGAAAAAAAATGAAAAACTGAGTATCTTGCCAAATTGACCTTAGTCACAACCTTAAATACCATCTTTAGCTGAAGACAAGATATTGGTGGTGGGAGAAGTTAGTCATGGCAAGCTGCCACAAAAAGCACTGTAAACAAGGGTTAAGTTGTTATGCAGATTTAAGTTGCCTTCTGCATTGATAAGGGTTTCCAGAGATAAAGTCATATCCCTCTTCCCGATACAGAATAAAAGACACCTTTACAAAGAGATGTCCCTTACAACTATAAATCTGTTTTACAAAGAATTATTTCTACTTGATTTTCAGGGCTTCTCACCTGTCTGCTGTTTCTTAAAATTAATCCATCTATAATAATTCTTATGTTTGAGACATATTTTTGGGTGACTAATTCTGTTCCCCTAAAATAAGCCACTAATTCCTTTAGCCTGGCTTCCAGTTTTTCTCTTCTGTCAGTGCTGATGCCTTGGGATTGCCAGGCTCAAGGTGACTCATGTGAGGTACTACTTATTGAGACCACATAAATGGTCCTATTCATGGCTGCCAGAGACCTTTCAGGACTGAAATTTGAGTCAAGAGTTATGAGAAGGGCTGACAGTGATTATAGTCTTTATACCCAAGTACTTCCTAAAAGATGCCATAGGTCTAAATGTGTGGGAGAAAGAGAATTCCTAATCAGAGCAAGGTTGAAAGGGAGGGATAAAAACTACCTGTGAAAGACTTTTACTACACTTAAGACATAAATATTAACTAATTCAGGAAGGAAGGAGAAAATGGTATACCTTGGACTTATTTGGCAGTCTTTTAAAAGCAGGCCTTCCCCTAAACAATCCCCATCCATGCAAAACCATATGAAAGGATGTTGACAGGACTGTATTATATCATTAACACTATGCCACTGAAAGGAAAAAAAATGTAAGAGGGTGTTAGAAATGTGATTGCAGAGGGACTTGCAAGATGGTGACCAGAGAGGAAATCCCTGAAGACTCTCTTGGAAAATACAATTGAACAACTGGGATCCAATACTAGTTGGAGGGTCACAGTCTCAGCTGAGTTATCCATGCAACACAAGAAAACACCTGAAGGTCAGAGAAAGGCATCAAATGGGAGAGGAGGGAGGGAGCAGAGCAAAAGGACATGTGCAGATACAGATGGCAACCCGAGAGGGGCTGACTGAAGGAAATAGAAGGCACTCAGGTGACACTGGCCAAGGACCAACATGATCCTGTGCAGGCTGGGGGCCAAGTGGCAACAAGAGTGGAGGTGAGAGTGGCTGAAACCCTATGAGACCATAGGTGAGCTGGACCAAGCAGCAGCACATTAGGATCCCAGCTGAAGAACCACACCTTGGGTGGGTTAGAGGCTGAACAAAGTGTCTGAACTCCCCTGCTGAGAATAGGAACCCCAGCTGCACTGTCATGTGATGACCACAGGTTGGCTTTGGGCAAGTTTAAAACTGACAGCCACCTGCCATGGAAACACTGAAATGCTAAAACACAGTCCTAGTTGAAACATGGGCACAGGAGAAGGGAAAAAGGCTGAGCCAGCTGTAAGCACTCAGTTCTCATCAACTTAATTACATCTCGGTCCCAATATGCCCTGCACTGGCCCCACCCATCCCCATTGGCCTTCCCTGATGAACAAACTAGTGTTGCAGGAAAGTCAACCACCAGGGGAGCCACCGCAGAAAACAAAGCAACCGACCACCCCCAAACTCAAGTAGAAACCAGAGACACTGAGTCTGGCTGCTTCCCCCAATTCTCTCCCAAAGCTCATGCTCTCCCCACCCCAGTGCCACCAAATGTCTGCTCTACACCCAGCTGAAATCAAGAGAAAAATATTGAAAGATACTATAATGACACCAACTCAAAAGAGAAAGACAGACAGATCTCTCTATATCTACCATGAAAAAAGCCCCTCATGACCAGGAAAAGAAACACATCAAATACAGTCAGTACCTTAGGATTCAAAGCCACTCAGAAAGAAAATGAAAAATGTCCAGAAAAGAAACATAGAGATCTGGAAATATATGATTTAAATGATACATAATACAAGGCTATAGTTCTTAAAACACTCAGAGAACTGAAATAATGTTGACAGAATACCCTGACTCAGATAAATGATCTCACAAAGAAAATATCTGAACAAAAGGGACATTTTAACAGAGAAATTGAAAATATTTTTAAAAAGAGTCGGATAGAAACTGGAGAGTTAAACAGTACAATAGAAGAAATGAGAAATGAAGTAACTACCATAGGAAACAGGGCCAACCAGATGGAGGAAAGAATTACTGATATTGAAGATTGGAACAGGGTAACAACACAGAAAGAAGAAGATAGGGACTTAAGAGTCAAAAGAACTGAAATAACTCTACAAGAACTATCTGACTCCATTAGAAAGAACAATATTAGAATATTAGTAACAGCAGAAGGTGCAGAACTAATCACTACAGAGAGCTTACTCAAATGGGGAGCCAAATACATGATGATGGAAAGAGAACTCACACTGGGTGGTGAACATACAATGCAAAAGATAGATGATGCACTGTATAATTGTGGATGGAACCTATGTAACTTTTGATAACCAATGCCATCCCAATAAGTCTAACAATAAAAATATATTTTTAAAAAATTGTAGACATGAAATTTCCAAACCTATGGAAAGATCAGGAACCCCAAATTCAAGAAGAAAACAGGATCCTTAGCTACCTTAACCCCAGCAGATCTTCTCCAAGGCACATTATACTGAAGATGTCTAAAATCAAAGACAAAGAGATAATAATTCTCAAGGCAGCCAGTGGGGTAAAAAACTGTAATCTTTAACGTAAAGCCCATCAGGCTATCATCAGACTTCTCAGCAGAAACTCTACAAGCTGAGAGTGGAATAAAATATTCAAAATATTAATAGAGAGAAACTTTCAAACAAGAATAAATTATCCAGAAAAATTATCCTTTAGATATGAAGGAGGATTAAAGACCTTTTCAGAAATACAGAAGCAGAGGAAATTGTCCAGCATGAGGCTAGATTTCATGAAATACTGAAGGAGGCTATTCAACATGAAAAAAAAAATCAAAATAAATGGGAAAGATGTAGGACAGCAATAAAGAAATAAAAAAGGGAGGAAATAATGGCCATAGGAAATCCTCATATATCAATCATCATCCTAAATGGAAATGGACTGAACTAACAATAAAAATGCACAAAGTAGCAGACTGGATTAAAAAACAAAACCCATCCATATGTTGTCTCCAAGATACACACCTCTGCCATAAGGATAAACAGAGTCAGGGCAAAAGGACTGAAAACAATACTACGATCAAATGACATCCATAGAAAAGCAGGAGTTGGCATACTGATATCTGATGAAACAGACTTTAGGATTAAAAAAGGTAACAAGAGACAAAGATGAACATTTAATAATGATAAAAGGGACAATACAACAAGACAACACGGCACTCATTAATATACAGGCCCCCAATCAGGAAGCACTGAAATTTACAAAGCAACTACTAACAGATCTGAAAGGAGAAACTGACAAAAACGAAATTATAGTAGGAAACCTAAACACCCACTTAACATCCATGGATAGATCATCCCTACAGAAAATAAATAAGAAAATATCAGCTTAAATGATACATTACAGCAATTGGACATAATTAACATTTATAGGACACTTCATTCAACAATAGAAGACTATACATTCTTTTCTAGTGCACATGGAACATTTTCAAGGATAGGCCATATGCAGAGACACAAAAGTAGCCTCAGCAAATTCAAGAATATTGAAATCATACCAAGTGTATTCTCAGACCACAAAACTTTGAAATTGGAGATCAGCTGCAAAAAAAAAATGGTGAAAAAAAATTGCATGTACATGGAAATTAAACATCTTATTTAAAAATGCCTAGATCAAATTATGAAAGAGATTTAAAAATACATAGAAACTAATCACAATAAAAATACAATGTATCAAAATAATTAGGATGCAATGAAAGTAATAATGAGAGGGAAATTTATATCATTATAGGACTACCTTAAGAAACAAGAAAAATCACAAGTAATCATTCTAACATCCCAACTTAAAGAACTATATAAAAACACACACACACACACACACACAGAAAAAACCCCAAGTCAGCAGAAGGAATGAAATAATAAAAACTAGAGCAGAGGTTAAAAAAAAAAAGAAAATTGAGACCACAAAGACAATAGGAAAATGTAGTACAACAAAGAACTGGTTCTTCTAAAGAAATCAATATAATTGATAAACCTCTGGCTAAGCTAAGAGAAGGATGAAAAGAAAGAATACAAATAACCCAAATTATAAATGAAAGGGGGAGAAATTACAACTGATACCACATAAATGTAAAGAATCATAAGAAAATATTATGAAGGGCTTTATAACATCAAATTTAACAATGTAGAAGAAATGGACAAGTTTCTAGAAACACATAGTCGATGTAGACTGAATCAAGAAGAGCTTGTTAATCTAAATAGACCAGCCAAAAGTAAAGAAATCAAAACAGTCATCCAAAACTTCCCCAAAGGCAAAACCACTGGACAAGATGGTCTCAACAATGAGCTTTACCAAGCATTCAAAGAAGAATTAATCACTATCCTTTTCAGACTCTTCCAGAAAACTGAAGATGAGGCAATACTTCACAACTCATTCTATGAGGCCAACATTACTCTAATACTATTCTCCTCATCAGAGATACTGGTCTATAGTTTTCTTCTTTTGTGTGTTGTAAGTGTGCAAGAAGAAAACTATAGACCAGTATCTCTGATGAACACAGATACAAAAATCCTGAACAAAATATTAGCAAATAGAAAACAACAATGCATCAAAAATATTATATACAACAATGAAGTGGGATTCATCCCAGGTGCACAAGGATGGTTCAACATACTCAAATCAATCAATGTGAAATACCACATAAACACAATAAAAGATAAAAACCATATGATTATATAAATGGATGCAGAAAAAGCATTTGAAAACATACATCCATTTATAATAAAAAAAAACCCTGAATAAAATGGGTATGGAAGGAAAGAACATCAACATACTAAAGGTCATATATGACAAAGTCTCAGCTAATACCATGCTGAATGGGAGAAAGCTGAAGCCTTTCTAAAAATCAGAAATAAGACGGGATGTCCCCCTGTCACCACTGCTATTCAATATAGTACTAGAAGTACCAGCCAGAGCAATCAGGCAAGAGAAAGGAATAAATGGTATCCAAGAAGTCAAACTGTCACTAATCTGCAGATCACACGAACCTTTACACAGAAAATTTCCAAATTCCACCAGAAAAATATTAGAAACAATAAACAAATACAGTAAAACTGCAGGATACAAAATCAATATACAAAATTCAATTGCATTTCTATACACAAGCAATGAATCTTCAGAAAAAGAAATGAGAGAATCAATATCTTTGGGGATTGCAACAAAAAGAATGAAATACATGGGAGTTAACAAAGACCATGATAGACTTATACAATGAAAACCATAAAGCACTATTAAAAGAAAGTGAAGAGAACACCAAAAAAAAAAAAAAAAATGAAAATTGTACTGTGTTTATAGATAGGAAAACTTAACATTGTTACAATGGCCATATGACCCAAAGCAATATACAGATTAATACAATTCCTATTAAAATCCCACAAATATACTTTCACAAAATAGACTTCAAAATTATCAGCTTTATATGGAACCACGAAAAACCTCGAATCGCCAAAACAATACTACACAAAAAGAGTAAGGCTGGAGGTATCATACTCCCTGATTTCTATTTATACTACAAAGCATTAATAATGAAACCAGCTTGTTATTGACAGAAAAACAGACACATAGACCAATGGAACAGAAATGAAAACCCAGAAATAAATCCACAAATATATGGGCAAAATATTTCTGATAAAAGAGCAAAAATTATACAATGGAGAAAAGAAACCCTCTTCAGTAAATGGTGCTAGGAAAACTGTAAAACCATATGCAAAAGAATGAATCTGAGCTGTAAACTCTCACCATATAGTAAAACTAATTCAAAATGGATTAAAGACCTCCACATTAGACCTAAAACAAAAAAACTGCATAGAAGAAAACATTGGTACTAAACTTATAGACCTCAGGCTCAAGAAGAACCTCATGAATCTGACCTCAAAGGAAAGTAAAGTAAAAGCAAAAATAAATGAATGGGCTATACCAATCTAAAGAGCTTCTTCACAGCAAAAGCAACCATCAGCAAAACCAAGAGACAGCTAATAAATCAGAGAAAATATTTGCAAACAATACATCTAATAAGGGACTAATATCTAAAATATGTAAAAAACAGTATGACTCAACAACAACAACAACGAAACAGACAACCCAATTAAAAAGTGGGCAAAAGTCCTCAAGAGACACTTCTCTCACAAAAATATACAAATGGCCAACAGATATATGAAAAAATGCTCAACCTCATTAGCTATTAGGGAAATGCATATCAAAAGTGCAAGGAGATACGACCTGACACATGTTAGAATGGCTATTATCAACAAGATAACGCATAACACGTGCTATAGAGGATGTGGGAAAAAAGGAACCCTTGTACACTGCTGGTGGGAATGCAAACTTGGTAGAACCACATATGAAAGACAGTGTGGAGTTTCCTCAGAAAATTGGGGTTATCATATGACCTGGCAATATCTCTTCTGGGGATCTATCCCAAAAATTCGAAGGCAAGGAAACAACCAAAGTTCACTTTATACATTATATATATAGAGAGAGCTCTATATACATTTAAGAAAGATTAATAAACTAACCTTGTTATTTTAATTTTTTTAAATTATTTACTAATCAAGCTCTAACTTTGATTAGAATCTTCATTAATGAACACCCAAGCCTAAGTTTCTTTGTCCTGTCAAAGCCTCATAAATTTGTTTGTCTAAAAATCATAAAAATCTTCCTGCTTCAATCTGAGCATTATTTACAATCTCTTGTGTGCACATATTAAGTGGGTTTTTCTTCGGTTAACCTATTTTATGTCAATGTTATTAGTCTAGCCTCAAGAACTCAAGACAGGTATAGAGAAAATATCTCCTTCCTCAATATTTGCTTGATGAAAAGAATCACTAGGAAATGTGCTCACTAAAAATATAGATTCTCAGTGATGCCCTAAATCTACATAATCAGAATGTTTGGAGTCTGGGCATCTGTAATTTTAACAATGATGCAGATGAGTTTATAACCACTCAAATTTGGGAAACACTGGACTCATCTATTCCCCTCATTACATAAGTGAGGGAACTGAAATCTCTGCCTGAAGCTAAGGACCATGCCCAGAGATCATAAGGGTAGTTAGAAGTAGGATCAAAATGCTAAGGTAATGTGCTCTCCAAGGCATACTTATCCCATCCAGGATTATGAGCTTTAGGGAGAGGAACTGGGCCTTTGACTCTCCCTCTTTCCCCTTGCTCCACCACCATGGTATTTTGTATAATAAATAACACATAATCACATTAAAATGTGTGGTTAACTAATTTTAGGGATACAAACTTAAAACTCTGTCAGTATCTCCCAACTAGGTTAATTAAAATCAAGTTATTGTCACAAGTAGTTTCATACCTGAAAACATTAGATTTATAAAGAAACAGTGAGAAATGAGTAAATGCATGCTTTAGTTTGAATAAATACTGGCACTTGACTCCCGAAAAATCTTTCTCTGTACTCTCCTGCCACTAGTCAGGGACTATAAAATGTTTTAATTTCAACTTGCTGATGGGGAAATGCATACAGTGTGTTCCCTCAGTAGCAGAAGATTCTGTAGGCCTAATGAGGAGACACCGTAGAAGCTGATTTTAAAAAAACAAAACAAAACAAAACAAAAAAACAAAAACTATTCCCTCTATAAAGAGAGGAGGGAGCTATGAGATTTGAAAAGTAAAGCAAACAGAGGGGAGCAAAAAACCTTGTGGCTGTCAGGGCATACTGGTATAGGAAATAATGAGCACTCTTCTAATTTTCCAACCCATGATATAGGATTATTTCATTCACAATTAAGCCGCTACATTTTGTAGTGTTGTTCATTAAGAAAAAAAGAAAGAAAGAAAAAGCGCAATTGTACCTTCTTGGCACCAGCATTTTTCTATCTTTCCTATGTCCCTGCACTTGTTTTGATCTTACAAGCTTAATGTTATTTGATAGGATGAAAGCAGAACATTTTTCTGAGAGCTGAGTGCATCAAGGGCACTCATCCATTTTATGAGGAATTCCTATCCCTTTCTAGTACTTCTATCTTTTTTGCTTTAGATAACAGAATTAATATGAATACATTATAAGGTCAGAAATTCTGTCAGAAGAAAAAAAAATTAACTCTTCATACTATCTAGCATCCTAAGATGTAGACAGAAAGCTATGTTAAAGACATTTTACCTAAAAGTAGTAAAAGTAACTACCATTTATAAAGAACTTACCATGTACTAGTCACAGTAATAAGGATATACATATCTACACCTTCTAAGTATTTTATTTAGTGATCACAATGCTTAATAATACTTAATAATATTGTATTGAATAAACACAAAATTGCCATCAGAGAGGTACTTTTATTTCAATTTTACAGATTAGGAAACTGAAACATTGAAACTTAAATTTGTTGAAATGAAATGGCAATAAATAAATAAGTCTTGATTCAAATCCTGATCTCCCTGATTCCTATTTTAAGCAACAACCTTTAATTGCTCACATTATGCTTGTAGATGAAGCCTTATTAAACTTACTTGGGAGTATGTTAGAAACACAGGGTATCTAGCCCCACTTAAAACGATTGAATCAGAATCTTCATTTTCACAAGATTCCTGGCACAACTCAATAGCAAATAAAGCAAACAACCCAATTAAAAAATGGTTATAAGAACTGAATAGACATATTTTCCAAAGAAGACATACAGATGGCCAACAGGTACATAAAAAGATGCCCAATTTCACTAATCACCAGGGAAGTGCAAATCAAAACCACAATGTGATATCACCTAATACCTGTCAGAATGGTTATCATCAATATATTATTAACAAACAAGTGATGGTGAGGATGTAGAGAAAAAGGAACACTTTTGCTTTGTTGGTGGGAATATAAATTGGTGCAGGCACTATGGAGAGTCCCCAAAATATTAAAAATAGACCTACCATCTGATTCCAGCAATTCCACTTCTGGATATTTATTCAAAGAAAACAAAAACACTAATGCAGAGACCTGTGGCTGGTGTGTGCTCAGCACCCTCTCATGGCACTCTCACAAGTCCTAGCCCTTGGTGTGCACCTACCCAGTGCCCTCCCACACACCTGGCAATCTCACAGGGCCTGTGGATTCCACCCATGGAGCTCACGTACCCTGGTAACCTTGCACGCACCCAGCGATCTCACAGGACCTGCAGGTTTTGACCTGCGATATCGGCCTATTGAGCACACGGATGTGGTCCTATTGCAAGGCCATCTCCTGCAGCCGACATCTCCAGGCCTACACTGCGCACTCCCAGTGCCCTCACACAGTCCACACTTGCAGCTGGCCTGAGCAGCTGTTATGGAGACAAATCACTAGAACATGCCTGAGGTGAAGTGTTTAAGAGGGAAGGGAGGCAGATTTGACAGTGTTTGTCCCAACCAGCAAGAGCAGCCTTGGCCTTCATCCCATCAGTCTCCCTCCTCTCCCCCAGCTTCCCCAGCAAAGAGCTGGAGGTGGAACTGTCCCAGCACTCATTTTGTTGTCCTCTCCCCACTCCTACAGTCTCAAGGAACTGAAGGAAGCAGAGGGACTGTGGACCGATGTGTCCCACCTCTAAACTTGGCCGGCGGCCAGAGACAAGGCTTAAACACCTCCTCCCTTTCCCAAAACATGCCCCCCAGTGCCACCTAGTGTCTACTTTCCAGCAAGACACCACAGAAGTATTTTATCAGAGCAAGAGAGCTCCTGGGCTCTGCTGAATATAAAGCCCTCATGCCAAAGAACAAGTACACAGTGGACAATATGAGTACCTTAAGATTTAAAGCTGCTCAGAATGATGAAAAATATCCAGAAAAGGATCTCATAGACCTAGAAATTTCTGAACTAAGTAACAGAGATTATAAAGTAGCCATTCTAAAGGCTCTGAGAGAAATGAAAACATACTGGCAGAACACCATAGCCAAGATGAATGATCTCAGAAAGGAAAGCCATGAACAAAAGAAACAATTTAACAAAGAAATTCAAAACATAAGCAAGAACATGATGGAAATTTGAGAGATAAATAATACAATAAAAGAAGTGAGAAGTGAAAGAACTGCCATAGAAAACAGGGCCAACTGGATGGAGGAAAGAATTAGTGGTATTGAAGATTAGAACATGGAAACATCTCAGAAAGAGGAAGATAGGGAATATAGAACCAAAAGAATTGAAAGAACTCTGCAAGAACTATCTGACTCCCTGAGACAAAACATCAGGATAATAGGATTAGAAGAAGGAGCAGAGCACTTTACAGAGAACATACTCAAACAAATAGTAGACAAGAACTTTCCAAACCTATGGAAAGATTTGGAAACTCAAGATCAAGAAGAAAATAGGTCCCCTAGATACCTGGACCCTAGCAGATCTTCTCCAAGACACATGATACTAAAGATATCAAAAACTAAATACAAACAGACAATTCTCAAGGCAGCCAGGGGAAAAAGATCTATAACATTTAGAGGAAAACCCATTAGGCTGGCATCAGAATTCTCAGCAGAAACTCTACAAGCCAGGAAGGAGTGGAATCCAATATTCAAAACTTTAAAAGAGAGAAACTTTCAGGCAAGAATAAACTATCCAGCAAAATTATCCTTCAGAAATGAAGGAGGAATAAAGACCTTCTCAGACATCCAGAAGCTGAGGGCATTCGCCAACAAGAGGCTGGCACTTGAAGAAATACTGAAGGAGGCTCTTCGACCTGAAACAAAACATCAGGAAAAATGGAATACAGTTGGGGCAACAAAAAAAAAAAAAACAGAAATAAGGGAAAACAATAACAACAACAGCAAAAAGAAATGGCTGCAGGAAATTCTCACATATCCATCATCACTCTAAATGTTAATGGACTGAATTCACCAATAAAAAGACATAGAGTAACAGACTAGATTAAAAACCAAAACCCATCCATATGCTGTCTCCAAGAGACACATCTCAGCCACAAGGACAAACACAGACTCAGAGTGAAAGGATGGGAAACAATACACCAAGCAAATGGTAATCAGGGAAAAACAAGAGTTGCCATACTGATATCTGATTAAATAAACTTCAGGTTACATAAGATAGCAAGAGACAAAGATGGACCTTACCTAATGATAAAAGGCACAATACAACAACAAGAAGATTTGACACTAATTGATATATAGGCTACCAACCAGAAAGCACCAAAATATACATGGCAACTAATAACAGATCTGAAAGGAGAAACTGGCAAAAGCACAATCATTTTGAGAGACATAACCACCCCATTAACAGCCATGGACAGATCATCCAAACAGAAAATAAATAAGGAAACATCATCTGTAAATGTCATATTACAGCAATTGCACATAATTGACATTTACAGGACTTCATCCAGCAAAAAGTGACTATATCTTCTTTTCTAGTGCACAAGGAACATTCTCAAGGATAAACCACATGCTGGGACACTAACATAGGTTCAACAAATTCAACACAATCAAAATCATACCAAGTGTATTCTCAGACTACCAAGCTTTGAAATTGGAAATCAACTGAACAAGGAAAGCATAAAAACCCACATATACATGGAGATTAAACAACATCTTATTTAAAAATGACTGGATAAAAGAACAAATAAAAGAAGAGATTAAAAATATATATAGAAACCAATGACAATGAAAATACAACATATCAAAATTATAGAGACATGGCGAAAGCAGTAATAAGAGGGAAACTTATATCATTACAGGTCTATCTTAAGCAGCAAGAAAAATCACAAGTGAACACCTTACCATCCCATCTTAAAGAACTAGAAAAAGAAGAGCAGACAAACCCCCAAGTCAGCAGAAGAAAAGAACTAATAAAAATTAAAGCAGAACTAAACCAATTAGTTCTAGTTTTTTATAGAAGGACAATAGAAAAAATTAATATTACAAAGAGCTGGTTTTTTGAGAAAGTCAACAAAATTAACAAACCCCTGGCTAAACTAATCAACAGATGAAAGGAAATCTCACAAATATCCAAAATTAGAAATGAAAGGGGCGAAATTACCACGGATACCATAGAAATACAAAGTATTATAGAAAATATTATGAAGGGCTTTATGCCACTAAATTTAACAACCTAGAATAAATGGACAATTTTCTAGAAACTTATAGCCTACCTAGACTGAACCAAGAAGAAGTGAATAATCTAAATAGACCAACCAATAGTAAAGAAATTGAAATGACTATCCATAATTTCCCTGGAGGCAAAAGTCCTGGACCAGATGGTCTCACCTGATTCTTCACATACAAAATTCCAAAGATTCCACCAGGAAACTATTAGAAACAATAAATGAACACAGAAAAGTTGCAGGATACTAAAAAAAATGTACAAAAATCACCAGCATTCTTATATACAAACAACAAATCTTCAGAAAAAGAAATGAGGGAGTCAATTCCTTTTGCTATCACAACAAAAGGAATGCAATACCTGAGAATTAATGTAGAACATGACAGATTTATACACAGAAAACTATAAGATACTTTTGAAAGAAATCAAAGCAGACACAAATAAATGGAAAGATATTTTCTGTTCATAGAAAGGAAGGCTTAACATTGTTAAAATAGCCATTGTGCCCAAAGCAATCTACAGAATTAATGTAATGTCTATCAAAATCCCACAATCATACTTTCATGAAATAGATAAAAGAATTATCAGATGTATAAGAAACCATAAAAGACCTCGAGTTGCCAAAGCAATACTACAGAAAAAGAATAAGGCTCCCTGACTTCAATTTATATTACAAAGCATCAATAATCAAAACAGCTTGGTATTGGCAGTAAAACAGAAACACAGACCAATGGAACAGAATTGAAAACCCAGAAATGAATCCATAAATTTATGGACAAATATTTTTTGATAAAGGAGCAAAAAATATGCAATGGGGAAAAGACAGCCTCTTCAGCCTCTCATCACATACAAAAACTAACTCAAAATGGATGAAAGACCTTCATATAAGACCCCAAACAATAAACTGTATAGAAGAAAACATTGGTACTAAATTTATAGACCTAGGACTCAAGGAGACTTCATGAACCTGACCTAAAAGGCAAGGGAAGTAAAAGCAAAAACAAATGAATGAGATTATATCAAACTAAAAAGCTTCTGCACAGCAAATGAAACCATCAACAAAGCAAAGAGATAGCCAACTAAATGGGAGAAAATATTTGCAAACAACACATCTTATAAGGGTGTAATATCTAAAATATATAAAGAATTAATATGACTTAACAACAAAAAAAAACAAACAACCCAATTAAAAAGTGGGCAGATGAACTAAACAGACACTTCTCCCATGAAGAAATACAAATGGCCAGCAGACAAATGAAAAAATGCTCAACCTCATTAGCTATCAGGGAAATGCAAATCAAAACCACAATGAGAAACCACCCTGACATCTGTTACAATGGCTATTCTCAACAAGACAAGGAATAGCAAGTGCTGGATAGGATGTGGAGAAAAAGGAACTCTGGTACACTGCTGGTGGGAGTGCAAACTGGTACAACCACTATGGAAGACAGTGTGGAGGTTACTCAGAAAAATGGAAATGGGTTTACTATATGACCCAGCAATCCCCTTTCTGTAGATATACCCTAAAAACTTGAAAACCTTAGTCCACACGGACTTATGTACCACAATATTAATTGCAGCACTATTCGCAGTAGTCAAAACATGGAAACAACAAAAGTGCCTATGACAGATGACTGGATAAAGAAGCTATGGTACATATATACAATGGAATATTACTCAGGTATAAGAAAAGGTGAAATACTGCCATTTACAACAAAATGGATGGACCTAGAGATCATCATGCCAAATGAAATAATCCAAACAGAAAAAAAACCAAATACTGTATGATTTCACTCATATGTGGAATATAAAACTGAAAGTAACAAAGAAAAAATAACAAAAAACCCATGGTCACAATCAATAATTTAATGTGTTTATTTGGGGACAAGTGGGGAGAGGATAGGTGAAGGGGGAAGGGGTGGGAAAGGAGGGAGGGGGAGCTAAATATATGGTGTTGGAAAGAGAACTCACCCTGGGTAGTGAACTTACTATATAACAACTTGACAGTGCACTGTAGAATTATACACCTGGAATGTATGTAATTCTTGCTAACCAACACCGCAATAAGTCTAACAATAAAAACAAAAATTAACAAAAACTCAAAGAACAAAAAAATATCATGAATGGAAAAAGGTATATGCATACCCATGATCCTTGCAGCATTATCTACATAGCTAAGATATGGAAATAACCTAAGTGTCCATCAATGGATAATGTATAAAGTAATTATGATAAATAGGCATACCTCCTTTCATTGCACTTCATTTTATTGTACCTCACAGATACTGTGATATTTACAAATTCAAGGTATGATCCTCTACCAGCAAACAGATTATGACTCACTGAAAACTCAGATGATGGTTAACATTTTTCAGCAATAAACCATTTTTTAATTTAGGTATATATGTACTGTTTTATACATATGCTATTGTGCACTTAATAGAGTATAGTGTAAACATAATTTTTTATATGCAGTGAGTAACCAAAACTTTTGTGTGACTTGTTTTATTGCTATATTTGCTTTACTGCAGTGGTTTAATCCACAATATCTCAAGGTTTGCCTGGATATACAGATGGTGCCCAAAAACAGTATACACATTTTAAGAAAAGAAAAAACTGTATTAACATTGTAATACTCATTATATACCAATAAAAGATAAATTTGTCACATTGACTTCTGCAGTTACAAGAGGTGCTCACAGCAGTTACCATCAGCGTCTAGACACTTCTGATCACAGCAAACTACTGCTTGAGCAACATTGACCAAAATGCCCATTTGTATAGCTGCACATGCCATTTCAATTTATTCCTGAAGTACTGCCAGTACACCCAGTTTTCTTTTTTTTTTCAGGGGAGAGCGTGAATGCAATACTCCATTACCACAAATTATGCAGTCAAGTTTTCCACATTTAGAGAAATTGCAGGGGTTAGCACATCTGGAGTACAATGGATAAGCCTTGCCTTGGGAAAACCACCTTCATGATTATGGTATGTTCCCCTCCAGGTAAGTATAATGTAGCCAGTTTTCTGTGGTACACCACATTCTTTAAGGTCCCCCATAGGTAGAAGTCAAGGGGTGTTAAGTCAGGAGAATGTGGGGAAAACTCAATGTTCTTGAATTTCAAATATCACTTCAAAATGATCTTGTCCTCCTTGAACAACAGCCAGGCTTCCACCATTTTCTTTGACTGTCCTGCCTGTTAAATGGTGATGCTAGCATTGATTTGATTAATACCATCTTTTGAGTGAACGTAATAGTAAACACTGTTACCATAATCCTATTCAATTTTGAAAAGTAAGACACAGATAACTTCTCTTAAAATGTGTATACACTGTTTTGGCGCCACAGGTATACAATGGAATATTATCCAGCCATTAAAAAAATGAATTCTGGCCATTTGTGACAACATTGATGAACCTTGAGAGTATTATGCTAAATGAAATAAAGACAAATACCAGGTAATCTCACTTAAATGTGGAATCTGAAAAAAACAAAACAAAAACAACCCAAGCTCATATATACAAGCAGACTGGTAGTTGTCAGAGGTGGGGAGTGGGCAAAATACAGGAAAGGGGTCAAAAGGTATGAACTTCCAGTTATAAAATAAATAAGTCATGGGATGTAATATACAGACAGCATGGTGACTACAGTTAATAATAGTGTGTTGCATGTTTGAAAGTAGCTAAAAGAGCAAATGTTGAGAGTTCTTAACACAGAAGCAAAAAAAATTTTAATTAAAAAAAGTGCCATGAGTGATTTTTAAACACATTAAAGTTTGAGAAACACTGTTATAAATGTCTAGTGTCTATCCTCTTATAGAATTCAATGACATATGTTATTAAATTAAGTAATCTAAGAGATATAAACTAATTGGTAGCTCAAACATCATATTAGGCCCAAAGTATGGTTTTTAAAAGCAGAGCAATGATTTTATCTCACTCAAAGTGTTTTAACATTTAGTAAGAATATGAAACCTATTGGAATATGTCACTAGTATGCCTCCATTATTCATCATAAAATATTCAGGCAGTTCTTATTGACATAACATTCTATGAGTTATCATCCACAGAAACCATGATAAAGAAGAGCCTTTATTTTCCAGGGATTCAGTGTTACAGTTGACAACCTATCTTAGAATACAAAATAAATTCTTCAATTAAAAATAATAATATTGGGTAAATTAATGTTGCCTCATTTTTTTCTCCCCTTCCTATGTTTCACTTCCTCTGAATACTAAAAGTTTTCTACTGCTTCCTTCTGAAAATAGACCCCATGGTACTTCAATATTGCTTAATCTCTCATTTACCTCTCCCAGGAAGTTCTGAGAAGAGGAAAGCCCACGCAGTTTGAGAATTATCAACCTCATATAATAAGAAAGGGCTACCTATCTTAGCCCTTTCATGATAACTAATGTGCCATTCTGCATCCCCATGGGAGAGCTTGATTCTAATAATAAATTCTCCATAAATATAAGGAAATAAATTGAAATTTTGGAAAGAATTAATAGATTCTAGGGAAACACACCCCACAGACCTTAGAAGTTCCTAAATGGAAATGAGGACCTGAAGAAAGCAAAATTGAGTTTAAAATCACCCTCCAGACTAAATTCTCTGACAGTTTATTAAGGTCAGTTTCAAATAGCCATGTCTGACTGCGATTTATGTTTGTTTTTGAAAGGCATAACATACTTAATGACCAAATAAGATACTTTCAATTAGATATATTTACTGAAATGAATATTATTTTTTTAATTTAATATAACCTTAAGTTCTACGTAATTTGAAAAATGGAAAAAGACAAATATAATAGACTAGGGATTTTTTTTCTTTCATATCAAGTTATTTTAAAAAGTAAGAATCCAACTGCTTTCTTTAAGGTCTCTCATCTCTCATTACTCTCCATTCTCTTCCCTTTCTTGTTGCCTTTTCTTTCCTGCCCACACTACTTTATCTGCTTTCAAAGCCTTTTGATGCCAAGTGGTACAAAAAGGTTTCTTCCATCACTCCTGAACTCTTAGTAGATATTTACACCTCATTTACAATGAGGCTATTGGTCAAATTCAAGATGCTGTCATTACCACAGTCACTGCAATACAATGTTGGTGTTTAGCTGAAAGAGGTAATAAATTGACTTGGTTCAGCCAAACTGGGAGCATGTACAAATTTTAAGAAACTACTTCTCAGTCCAGGAAAAGAAAATATCACAAATTCAAAAATTTTTATTGCTCATAATGTTTTATTTATTTATTTTTAAGATCAGGTAAGAGAACAGTATTTGAACAGAAAGAGTCAACACCTTATTGGGAAATAAAATAATTGTACAATACAATGTCACCTCCTTTCTTTTTTCATTATTTATATTATAGAGTACTGACTAAAAACTTTTCACTAATTTTCAGTTCACCTCCTGATTAAAAATATTAGAAGCTGAATTTAATACTACTATAAAACAATTCAATGCTCATATTTTATTGATGCAGCACCTGAGATGTAGAGGAGTAAAGTACCTCTCCCATAATCACACCACTGATTGTTGAATAAAATTAAGAATGCAGGTGTCAGCTCCATGCTATTTTGATCACAGTATGAACTAAATTATGACTCAAGGTTTTTGTTTTATATCTTATTTCTCATGAAAAGAGAACTATGACAATCTAAGGAACATTAAAACCAACCCATTTTTCTGCTTTAATAGATGAGACTTATATTTCTTTCCAATAAAGCTCTTGAGAGATGATGACAAACCAAATAAGTCATAAATTGCAGTTCAAATTCAAGGTACATAATACCAAAATCAATGCTGGCCATGGATCTGACCCTGATAAATGAACAAATTCATCTTATTGACCAACAGGAGTCAGTAAGGCAAGGCCTAAATTTTTTTGCTAATGACTTATTACTGTTTATTTACTATTTATTTTAGACTATGGAAATGATGTTAGACAAAAAGCAAATTCGAGAGATTTTCTTATGCAAGTACAAAATGGGTCGTAAAGCAGCAGAGACAACTTGCAACATCAACAACACATTTGGCCCAGGAACTGCTAATGAAGGTACAATGCAGTAGTGGTTCAAGAAGTTTTGCAAAGGAGACAAGAGCCTTGAAAATGAGGAGCATAGTGGCCGGCCATTGGAAGTTGACAACAACCGAGAACAATTATTGGAGCTGATCCTCTTACAACTACACCAGAAGTTGCAGAATAACTCAATGTCAACCATTCTATGGTTGTTCGGCATTTGAAGCAAATTGGAAATGTGAAAAAGCTCTATAAGTGAATGCCTCATGAGCTGACCAGATATAAAAAAACAAATCATCATTTTGAAGTGCTGTCTTCTCTTATTCTACACAACAACGAACGATTTCTTGATCAGATTGTGACATGTGATGAAAAGTGGATTTTATATGACAACTGGTGATAACCAGCTCAGTGGATGGTCAGAGAAAAAGCTCCAAAGCACTTCCCAAGGCCAAACTTGCACCACAAAAAGGTCATGGTCACTGTTCGGCGGTGTGCTGCCAGTTTGATCCACTACAGCTTTCTGAATACCAGCAAAAAATCATTACATGTGAAAAGTATGCTCTGCAAATCAATTAGATGCCCCCAAAACTGCAACACCTGCAGCCAACATTGGTCAACAGAAAGGGCCCAATTCTTCTCCACGACAATGCATGACCACACATCACACAACCAGTGCTTCAAAAGTTGAACAAATTGGATATGAGATTTTGCCTCATCTGCCATATTCACCTGACCTCTTGCCAACTGACTACCACTTCTTCAAGGATCTCGATAACTTTTTGTAGGAAAAATGCTTCCACAACCAGCAGGATGCAGAAAATGCTTTCCAAGAGTTCATCAAATCTCGATGCATGGATTTTTATGCTACATGAATAAACCAACTTATTTCTCATTGGCAAAAATGTGTTGATTGTAATGGTTCCTATTTTGATTAATAAAGATGTATTTGAGTCTAGTTATAATTATTTAAATTTCACAGTCTGAAACCACAATTACTTTTCCACCAGCTGAATTTAAACTATAGGCATATGTTGTACAACTGATCTCTATAACTTATTCATCTTACATAACTAAAAATTTATACTTGTTGAACTCCCCTTTCCCCCAGTCCCTAGCAACCACCATTCCATTCCCTGTTTCTGTGAGTTTCATTATTTTAGATAGCTCACTTAAGTGGAATGCAGTATTTGTCCCTCAGTGACTGATTTATTTCAGTTAACATGTTCTTCAGGTTCCTCCATGTGTTTCCAATGTCAGGATTTCCTTCTTTTTTTTAATTCATTTATTGTTAGACTTATTGGTGTGACATCTGTTAGCAAGGATTACATAGGTTTCAGGCATACAATTCTACAGTGCATTGTCAACTTGTTGTATAATAAATTCACCACCTAATGTGACTTCTCTTTCCATCACCTTATATTTAGCTTCCCCCCCTCCCCTCCCACCCCCTCCCCTTTCTCCCCTCCCTAACCCACTCATCCCCAAATAAACATTAAACTATTGATTGTGTCCATGGGTTATTTGTTTGTTCATTTCTTTTTTTCTTTGCTTTCAGTTTTATATTCCGCATATGATTAATATTCCATTATGAGACATACAGGTTTCGTTTTGTTTGTTTGTTTTCAGGAATGAAGAGCTTTGGCTCAAGCAAATCATAGCTGTGCCCTAAGATAATTAACACTTCCACCTGTAAATTGCACTTTGAGGATGGCTACAAAACTGTTAGATAAAGGAGTAATGACTAGGGAAGGGTGACAGGCTTCTCACACAGGACTAGGAAGTGAAAAGACGTTGAGTGGGTCACTACGTCCAGGATTATATACTGGGATTTTTGGCTGTATTACTTATTTGTTACTAAAATCAGAGGTTATTAGTTTTGTAATTCTGATTCACAATTCTAAAATTATAAAGTCATTAAAAATTTGGGAAATTTGGAAATTGAATAAAAAATGAATTCATTTAATTTCCTTTGTATGTACTACTTTAAAATGAATTTCAGTTACTTGTAGATATTGATCAGCACATTTTCTCCCAAGAGATGTATCTACTTGGGAAGTCACCTAAAATGTATGACCCAACATTCTTCTGGTGTCTCACATTTCCAATCCTTTATATTAAGAGGTTTATATCAGCCACAGAGTATATTTAAACAATTAATTTTAATCTTTTCATGTGTAGATAAATGAACTAAGACACATATGGCACCTTGCTAATAGGTCTGTACACACAGTAGTAAGTCTACAAATATTTATAGAAGATACAGAAAATATGAATATTGAGGAAAGAGGATAAACTCCATGAAGAGCAGTTTCCATTCAACTCCAAATAATAAGTTGCAAGGACAAAGTTGATGCTATACTTAGAAATTCTCAAATCACCTCACAATATACATGACCCTGTTTATCATTACAGGTGTTAAGGTTTGCTAAGAATAATTGCTCTATTGAAGGTCAACTGTGATCAAAAATTTAAATAATAAAAAATAAATAAGAATTATTGCCCTAAATCTGGCATGTCAAACTTGTGGGCCAGGACGGCTTTGAATGTGGCCCCGCACAAATTCTTAAAATGTTATGAGATTTTTTTTTGCAACTCTCTTTTTTTTTCAGCTCATCAGCTATCATTAGTGTTACTGTGTGTAGCACAAAACAATTATTCTTCCAGTGTGGCCCAGGGAAGCCAAAAGGTTCAACACCACTGCCCTAAATCATAGACAGTGAAAGGAAAAAGCAAAAACAAACAAACAAACAAACAAACAAACACATTTCCTGATTTTCAAGTCAGGGATAAGTTGCTTAGATAACATCCCTCTGAAGTTCCTAAAGTTCCTGAAGTTATTCTTTATTTGATCCAAATCATACAGTGAGGATTATTTTAAATGAGTAAATTGTTGCCAGAGAACTGAATCCAATACAGCTACCATTTTGAAAAGGACAGCTAATATTGTAATTGTAATCTTAGCTTCAATAAATTTGTTTGAATTATTTCAAAGTTTTAAAAATAAATATTCCAACAATTTTACATAAATGGTGTTTACAGCCAAGATAGAATACAAAGATTAATTGGTTTAACTCCCTCATTTAAGAGAGACTAAAACCTGAGCCCGGGTGTTGACTCCCTCAAGTATTGTGACTTATTTGTAGTGGAGCCAGGACAGGAATCTAAGTCCCCCAAAGTTGGTTCAATGCTCTCCTCTCTCTGACATAAATCAGACCTGATGTTCATGTATGACTCATAAAACTCATTTCTAATACAAAGGCATAGAGTCCTTTTCATGAATAAAAGCCCATACAATTTTTTAACACTTCTGACATGTATATTGTTATTTTTGTTATTTGGGACAAAATGTCCATCAATTCACCTTTAACTTGGAATTATTTATCTTAAGGGAACTCATGTAATTAAAAGCTAAAACCCTTTTTATTGAGAAAGTAATTAAAGAGATTAAACAACTAAAAAATGCATATTATGTGTCCCTTACTAGGCCATGACATAATTCTATTAAAATTTGAAAGACCTGAAGGAAAGTAAAAGAGTACATGGAGAAATGGCACCTAAGTTATCTACTGCCAAATGATTAGCACAACTATCACCAGGAGTGTTGTAGAAAATAACAAGTATACCTAATAAATTCATAAATCTGACTAAGAAAATGGTTAGAAAGAATAAAAAAATTAACTGACTTCTTTAAATGGTTCTGATTTTACATGAGAAGATAGAGATGAACTAAAAAGGAAACTTTTGAGTTTTAGAACAGAATGAAGACCAGAGTTGTACAATCTTTTGACTTCTGTGGACCACATTGGAAGAAGAATTGTCTTGGGTCACACATAAAATACACTAACCCTAATGTATCTGATGAGCTTAAAAACAAAAAACAAAAACACAGGTCCACACATAATTTTCATAAAGTTTTAAGAACATTTACAAATTTGTGTTGGGCTATATTCAAAGCTATCCTGGGCTGCATGTGGCCCGTGGGCCACAGGATGGACAAGATTGATGTAGACAAAATAGAGTGCCCAGGACTGCCTTTCCAGACAAGAAAAGATTGTTGACTAAAACAAAAGAGCCAGGTGTTTTGCCAACAAAATCAGTTCATTTGGGAATAGGGGAGGAATTGCATTTTGGGACAAGCATACTATGGCGAACTGTAGGCAAGTCTGAACACAGAAGAAAGGGTTTTGCTTTAATAGGGGAAAAAGGGGAAATTGGGAGGGACTGATTTGAAATAGTTTAGAGCAGTACTGACTACTCATTGGCTGAGTTTAGCAGTTTCTCATTGGCTAGGCTATAACCAGGAGCCCACAACTGAAGGCAACCAGCTAAAGAGGTTGACTTGACAATTGAGGTGTTTTGCTAGGCAAGGAGAAATTATTCCTTCCTCTTTCTGTAGTAGGTCCTCCTGTTTGGGGTCTAGGTAGCAGTTTATGGTAACTCCACCTTCAAAACTTCCTGACTGCATTCTAAATGAAGTTTCCTTTATTTATTTTTAACAAGATTCATAGGTGAAAACAGCCTCAGAGCAAAGAACAAAATCTGGACACTAAAATGCAGTCTTGGGGTAAAGAAGTAAAGGCTGGAGTTTCCCTCATGGTGTAGTGGCTAGGCTTTGGCGCTTTCAACGCTGCAACTGGGGTTTGATTCCCAGCCAGGGAACTATGGGGAAAAAAAGTAAAGGGTATAGTTATATGATCCTTCTACTTGTTCTTAAATTTATTGGGGTAACATTGGTTAGCAAAAATTACATAGGTTCCAGGTATACAATTCTACATACATGATCCTTTTTTAAAAATCTCAGAAAGATTTCAGAGCATTCCTCACTAACTCTCTTTGCTAGGCAACCCACATCAGCCTCACAGGTGACTCAAAGTAGATAGTGACTTATCTTGGAAAGAAATATGTGTATGGCTTTTGTTTAATAGAGTGAATGCTCAGTAAGAATCATAAGCTACCTGAAAGACAGACAGGCAGAGATAATTTGTGCTATTAAAAGCACCATGAGCTTAGACCAAAAGGGACAGAAACAGTTCAGAATTAGAATTTTGGTAGCTTCAACCTTTTCACACAGGAAGCTAATCAGCTATGAACATGGACCGTTTACTTTAAGGAAGATAGGATTACTCAGAAGGCTGAAATAAGATACCAGAGGACCAACTGGTGACCTAAGGAATGGGACTAGGCTCTAACCAAGGACCTTGAAGCATATGCCCAGTTCAATTTTAGAATTACTGTAGACTATTCTTCCTCTTGAATAGAACTCCCAATAAAGGTTATCCTATAACTTACTCAATATTGTATGCTAGATGAGAGGAGGGCAGATAACCTGTCTCTTTATGTCACAGGTCTTCTGATTAAGGGAAATAAAACTCAAGTAACTATACATGAAGAGTCTCTTCTATAACTAGACTGAATAAAGATGACAAGGTCCTGGATGTTCATTCATACATTGCCATAAGAGGACAAAACTATTGTGATCTTAGAAGGGGGTGAATGTATTTTTTTCATGTGAGAAGAATGTAAGTATTATCTGTCCAGAGGACTATGGTAGATTAAAGATGGTTGGAAGTCTTTCACACCTCTTTTATTGAGAGATTTTTTCCCCCTCCTTTTGAACCTGATTGGGCCTAAGGTTACTTTGATCAATGGATTATCCTTGAAGTGATGCAGAACTGATACTATATACTGACCTGGGCCTAAACTTTAAGAGGATCAGTACTTCTACAATGGCCTCTTATAAACCTGAGCTGCTATGTAAGAAATTTAACTAGACTAAAATTCTATCGGGCTAGGTACATAATGTAGCTCCAGAAAAGGTGGGGGGTGGTGATGTGGATGGGAATCAGCTGACATTCCGCAGTTCCAGAGGAGCCATCTGTCACCTACCTAATTTAGCTGATATAATGAATAAGAACCCCTACTGTATCCAGTCAGAATTCCTGTGCCTTATAATTATGAGATCAAATAATGACAAATCATTAGTTTCAGCCACTAAGTTTTGATGTAGGCCAGATATGTCCAACCTGTGGCCCAGGACGGCTTTGAATGTGGCCCAATACAAATTCTTAAAACATTATTATGAGATGTTTTTGTGACCTTATTTTTTTGTTTAACTCATCAGCTATTATTAGTATTAGTGTATTTTGTGTATGGCCCAAGACATTTCTTCTTCCAGTCTGGCCCAGGGAAGCTGAGAAAGGTTAGACAGCACTGATATATGCTGTTATGTAACTATGGACAACCAGATCACATGTAAATTATATGTAGAAGACATTGTGGCTTGCAAAGAGCACAAACTACTCACTGAAGGTGAGACATACTAAATAAAATATTACTTTTTAATCTCTATCATTGTTAGCTTGTTTATTGGAATTCAATGGACATGATTCATCAGAAAAGATGTCCACAACTTGATGAAATATATTAATTTTAAAAAACAATTTTAAAAACAAAGCTGCATGAAATGAACTTTATCAGATATTATACTAGGTCAATTAATGAGGAAGTGGTAAATTCTAATCACCTGGATTATATTTAGTTATATAAAAGGGGACCCATATTGAGTTTCTCATTACAGTTCACACCTTGCTGGTGGTTCTCATTCTCTCTTTGCTTGTTATTATTATTGAATAATGCCACCTGTCCATAATTTGTTTTGGTATTTTGTTTGTTTTTGTCTCCAAGTAGACAGATGTTTCTAGCCTATATAAATGAGCATTGCAATGTACAGGGTCCGGCACAAATAACGTCCCTTTTTATGAATGGGTAATCTATGTCAAAATCATAAGCATATAATTCTGTAACATAACAATATCATAATTACATTAACATAACTACTTTAAAAAGGGCATTACTTCTGCCACTGTATTTTTTAAGTTACATAATTATATCTATCTATCTATCTATCTAGATCTAGATCTAGATCTAGATATAGATATACACATTCATCCCTAATTACAACTGGGTATATATATACCGGAAGAGTCAGAAAGTGATTATGCTACGGTCATGAGCATTCATTTTTAAAGTATTGTATAGAGTTGTTTTAAAGGTGATTTCAGCTCTGCGATACGTGGCACAGTGGCCAACATTCTGATGGTTTTAAGTGCTCGTGCGTCACACAAGAGACGCAAATAGGAGGCGCCTAAAGAAGAACGAACCTGTAGAAACCATCGCAACCTTTGGCTCAAGCTCGCAACCATCTGGCTTGAGCTTACGACCTTCCCAGGTAGCGAATTTTTTGATGCTCAGTTCACAGGGCCCAGACTGAACTCAAAAGCCATGAGTTACCATTGCTATCCTCCGTCTGTGGAGAAAATGACCTCTCTTATAGTAAGCAACCTGAATTACAGCACCACAGCCAAAACCGTGCAGCGGGTCTTTGAGAAGTATGGGGATATTGGTGATGTGTACATCCCACGAGACCACTTCACTAAGCAGCCTCGTGGCTTTGGCTTTGTCCGCTTCCTTGAAAAGCACCATGCTCAAGTCGCCAAGCATGCCCTAAACGGGATCGTGCTGGATGGTCATAAGCTGCAGGTCCACATGGCGCGCAATAGTCCTCTGCCAAATCCCTGCAGTGCCTACTACCGGGGAACTTCTTCCCACCGCTACAAACACCAAAGCCGCAGCCTAACGTGGAGACACCACTACAGTAGTGGCAGCGGCAGATCCCGATTTCGGGGGAGATCTCGCTACAGCCACCAGAAGCCTCCTTGCTTTTACAGTCGCTCTCCATCAATCTCTGAATCCAGATCTACTCACCGACTCAAGTCCAAGTCTTCCTCAGCTTTTAGATCCAGAAGACTCTACAAGAAGAAAAGTTCAGCTTGCAATCCAAGAATCTGCCCAAGCTTCCTGAAAAGTTATCGTGCAATGCTAAGAAGCAGTGTGACCGAGGACTGGGGACTGAGGATGGGAGGAAATTTAAATAGTCCTTAGAACAAGCTTTAGGTCTTGAAAATGCTATTCTTTGACATGCCTAACTTCTTACTTGTTTTTAAGTTTTGCCTCAAGTGGTAAAGTTCATTTTATCTTTTGTTTATTTGTTATTCAAACATCTTATAAGTTAGTGAACCACTTCAAGTTATTAGTGGGAATACTGAAGGTAGAATTTCATTGTTCTTTATATACTGCCGGCCTTTTGTTTGAAAGTAAATAATTAATCTAATTTGTGGCCTCCTATTTTAAGAATACATGACCAGCTTTTTCTTGTTGAATAGTCAAAAACTCTCTAGTGATTGAAAAATCACTGGCAGCATTCTTATAAAACTAAAGACCTACTAGAGTTGCGTTCAATTTATTTACATGTGTTATTTACCTTTGGATGTAAATGGTAATCAGGATCTGCATTTGCATAAAACATTTCAGGTTGAAAAAGAATTTATTTTTAAAGGATTATACAACAGCTCTAACCTTGTGTTTATTTTTGTGCACTCGACATAGCTGTATAGCACTTTAGTAATGCTGGTTAAATGTTAAGGTGGTATTCTGTAGAATGCTTGGCTATTTCATGTTTTCTCCTGATTGCTCTTATGTAAGGGTAATGTGCTGTGCAGAAACAAATGGCTATGCAGTTTATTAAACTTCTGAAAATTGCACTTCCAGTAACCCAGACCTTACATATATATAACAGAGTATATAGCAAGCACATCTAGCATATGATAAATACAACTTTATTTTTTCCTGTCACCCTCAAAGTGGTAAACCTGATCATCTATTAATTTAAATATGAAAAATGTGAAGCAAATTATTTGTAACTTTGTAAGTGCCAATAACATGCTGGATTGTTTTGCAAATGCATATAGTATATTATAACAGCTTTCAGAAAGTTAATTAAAATATGTTTACTGGTGTTTAAAAACTTAAAGTTTGTTGTGATTATATTCTCATTAATAAAATTGTGAAACAAAAGCTTTTGAGGTCATCTACCTCAAGTGTCTTATAAATAAAAATATCAAGACAGGTGAGTACCAACCTTTAGAGATGCAAAGTATAAATATTTTTATTTAGCAAACTGAAATCGGAGTCATATACACGTGCTACTACTTCATGGCTTTGCTTCCCAAACTTCTCATGACCTTAACCTGGCTCTGCATGGAATCTTCTTGAATTGCCTCCTATGGCTCAAAACTGCATTTGAACTTATTGGCTTTGAATTAATGTTCTGAGTGACAAATATTCCTTACCTGACTTTGGAATTGGGACCTGCTTTGATTTCTTTGCTTCCCTTTTAGCTCAGCATTGCTGGTACCAACTCTAGTCCTACTCAAACTTTCCTCTTTACTTCAAGATTGCCAATCCAGGACTCTGGTTCAGGCTTTCTTTCCAATTCCCACTGCCCAACTCTCTCTCAGCAGCCGACAAAATCAAACTTTAAAAAAGAGATTCAGCTTTTTTATATTAGAGTTTCATAAATTAGAATCTAGTGAGATTAAATGAGTGGGCAAATAATGGATTAATGATTGGATTTCAACCTTGTTCTCTAAATTCTCAATCCAACCCTCTTTCCTATATATTGAATTGCCCCAGTATATTACCTTTAAACATGTTGAATTGAAATCATGTTAGGGAGCATCAGTTGTGATGTTTGGGAACATACTAAAAACAAGCTTTTCAACAAAGAAACTCATGGACACCTTCAATAGTTTAGTGGTTACCTGAGGGTAATGGGGGAGGGGTGGGGGAGGAGGATGGGAGAAGTCAAATATATGGTGATGGAAAGAGAACTGACTCTGGGAGGTAAACACATATCACAACACATAGACGATGTATTGTAGAACTGGAACCTATGTAAATTTTACTAACCAATGTGACCCCAGTAAATTTAACAATAAAAAACCAAGCTTTTAAAGTACACAATAACTGTAATGTTATAGGAACTCAGTGTTTGAGATTAAGTATGTACATTCACATTGTAGAGGAATTTTGAAAACAAGTGAAATGATTCTCACTAGGGGCTGGAGTTGGGGTGAACCCTGCAGGGCTAGATGGTGGCAGCTGTAGTGAGGAGAGCAGCCCCCACTCACAGTGGCAATTCAGGAACTTTGCCCAAGGGTCCTGTCACTGGGGGATCAAGGTGCCACTTTACTCAAGATTGGAAGGCGTCCCATCTGCAGATACTTCCAGCAAGGCTTTTGCATCCACAAAGATCAATGCAGCTATCAGAACCTGCAGCCCCCTGGCCACCAGCCATTAGGGCCACAGCCATTCAGAGCCACGTGTCATCCTGCCAGGACCCCTTCAGGGGCCGACCCATAGGGGCCCATGCCTACCTAATGACCTCACTGGCTGTGGGTTGGAGCCTGAGGTGGTTGGAACACAAATCCTGGCCTGGAGGGTTTGGCCAGCAACAATAAGGAGATTGGTGGCAGTTCCTGGAAGTCCCTGTTGTCATCATCAGCTGATGGAGATTACAGCTACTTCCAGGTGTCTCAGCCTAACTCAGGCCCTGTCTGGGAGTTTGTGGTCCCACTTCAGAGCATGGACCTTGAGAGGGAGCAGGGAAGTCAGGCCATTGTGTGTGTGGCATCTGCATGGACAAGGTGAGATAAAAGCCGGAGGCTGAGTGGATCTTTGGAATCCTGCCCAACTGTATTTATGCCTGCACATCTGGCAGAAGAGCCAACAGGACTTATGGATGCCATCAAGGCCTGTCCCCAGTACCATTATCCATTCCATCTACATCAACCCCAAAAAACGCTGGATGAGTAAGGGGGCTGAGAAGGAACAAATCATCAGAAACTTCAAGGCTCAGATGAGCCAGCTCCAATGCCAGTTCTTTGTGTGAAGGAATGACTGTTGCCCCTTCAAGTCTGACTGTATTTACCTTTATCATCTCCCGAATAAGGCTCTATCCTTTGATCACCCCTGCCCTGAGAGTGATAGGCCCAAAAGCATTGCTAGGGGTTGCAGAGCAGGAAGACAAAGTATTTACAGACTGTGTCCTGGCCCTGACCTTCTGGGGTTTAGAACTCCTGCTGCATCCAAAAACATTCTTACCAGGGCCTCTTGTAACCAGGGTCAACATGTGGGAGGCTGGGGCTGAGGGGGAGGGTTTGCTACATGGTTGGTCTTTTCCCTTTTGAGGCTTGGTGTGTAGTAAAAGTAGTCAACCATCCACCCTTCGTGAACATGGGGAGGGGTGGAGGAGGGCTCTGGGGAAAGGGGAAGTATTTTCACCCTCTTGCTAAGAGTATAGACTTTAACTTCGCTCTTGTAGAATGATTTTGAAGGAAAACCAATAAAATGTACCTAAACTATCCATAAAATAGAAGAAAAGAAAACTTGAGTGAAATAGAACTATTACTAGTATCCAGAAACTATACTTAAGCCAATGGTTATTAACCTAACCAAACATCTGTTTAAACTTTTTAAACACACCACACTTATATGCACACACAAAAATACCTACTCACACTAATTAAGATTTAGGCATCCTAAAAATCTCACAAGGGAACTAATTAGTCACATCATCTCAGTCTTTATTAAGGTATCGGGGGAAATACATTTTAGTTCCCACCAAGACCATTTTGTTTCTTAATATTAACCAAATGTTCAGTGGTACTTTCCTTTAGGATATTTTCTCTCCATCTGAGAATTAAATGAGTATTATCAAGCCAGGTAACCAGAATACAGTATATAATATATGAGGGCTGTATGAAAAGTACCCAGCCATATAATATATAAAAAAAGAGGCATTTATGGCTGGCATTTTTCTGGACAGCCCTCATATATAACACATGCAAAATTAGGGACATTTTGAAAGGACCATCTGGTATAGAGAAGTAAGAAATTTATCTAACAGAATTAACATTATATATAATAACCACATTTAATTCATAATAAAATGAAAATCATAGTTTCCTTTCAACTTATTCATATACAATGTTAGTGCCTAATATTGATTAAACAAATAAATGACAGAAAAAAAAACCTGTGTTATTTTTTTCATAAACACTAAACCTAATTAAAATTAAATTATATAAACATGTTAACTTTATAGAATGGACAATAGTAAATAGGTCTTACATGGTAAGTTTATTAAAAATTACTTTTAGATACCTGATTATATCACTGATCATGTCACTCTCCTGTTGTGATTATTAGGATCCTTCCAAACTTAAGTGACAGAAATCCTTCACAAGTTTACATTTAAAAAATGAAATACTGGTT
The DNA here is from genome assembly GCA_004026885.1 of Lyroderma lyra. Lineage (NCBI taxonomy): Eukaryota > Metazoa > Chordata > Mammalia > Chiroptera > Megadermatidae > Lyroderma > Lyroderma lyra. Next base: position 34,742 of record PVJL010009641.1, read on the forward strand.
TATAGATCTCAAAATCCTAAGGTGTATCTAGCTTCAGGTATTTCTCAAAGTTTTTTTCTCAGATTTCTGGATTTTTCTCCCTCTTTGTTTTCCTGTCTCTTTATGTTGATTCACTTCAATGTGAGGTACACAAGATAGCCATAGCATCTTTTTTATTTTTTTTTAAATTCATTTTTATTGTTAGACTTATTGGGGTGACATCTGTTAGCAAGGATTACATAGGTTTCAGGCATAGCATCTTTATGTTTAACATCCTACCAGCTTAGCAACCACAGCAGAAAATAATTTCTCATTTTCAATAGTTCCAGCTATAATTTCAAATTTAATTCTTTTTTTTTTTTTTTTTTTTTTTTTTTTTTTTTTTTTTTTTTTTTTTTTTTTTTTTTTTTTTTTTTTTTTTTTTGCTTTTTGGTATGTGGGTAGCTCCCTGGCTGGGAATCGAACCCAGGCCGCAGCGCTTACAGCGCCACCGCTGAAGCCTTAAGCCACTACACCATCAGGGAACTCCTCAAATCTAATTCTTAAATACATTTTTGGTCACATGCCCATGCTTTAAAACAATTTGAGCAATTTGTGACAGGCTAATTTGTATGTGGCTGCATGAGTCTTTTCCTTTAGCAATGGCAGTGAATTCAGTTAAACCTAAACCAACTGGACTAAGATTGGAGAAAGCGTTTTACCCCCAGGAAAATCAGGGCACTATTATCATAAATATGCTAAGCAGATGCTAAGCAGGCCAAAACAAAATCCACTGCTTGCTCTCAAAAAACTAACAAAATATTTTAATCGGTGTCCTATTTCTTACAGGAAATAAAATCAAAACTCTATACTCCATGTCAATTATTTCTTCTAGGGTTAAATTTACAGCATTTCTACCCCACATCTTATGGCCACAAATTATGGCCACAGTTGCCCAAAACAAGCCAACATCTTTCAAGTCTATTCCTTCTGTCTGACACAGTCTATTTACAAACACATACTCAACTGCCACTTTCTATTTATAGAAACTCATTGTATTTAAAGATGCAGATTTAAATGAATTATCTGTGAAACATTTCCGAACTCCCATTAAACAATCATACCACAGTTCTCTGTACGTGCACAATACCACATAATATAAATCTCTTAACAGCATATAACATCACTGTATTTTAATAGTTTCTATGTGATATTTCCCTCACCTGGAGTGTAAATTACTTGGAAGTGCAGACTGCTGAAACATGTAACGTATGATTATAAATCTTTAGTGGCTAAGATCGTAACTGACTCATTTTATGCTAGATGGTTTAATTATCAAATAAGTCAAATTGAATAGTCTCAAATTCAGTAGCCAAATCTTGTCTTTATAAGAACAACTCAAATGAAGGATTCTCAAGCAAGTAGAACTGATAGTATTAATGAGTCCAGAAGCTCTTAGTGGTTTCCTTTAGATAGGATCGCAAATGATTATTGTTTTTACCTAGCCATCCTGGTTGCACTAACATACATGAAACAAAGTCAGAAAAGTCAGCACTCGTTACAGTGGGCAAAATTACTATTATAGATCTGTTTTAAAAGTGCCTGTGATGTTTGGGCTACTTTTGATTAAGAACTATTTATAATACTTACGAGAAAGTAGATCAAAAATGAAACTGGATGCATTTGTGGAGAATTCATTAAAGGATTCTCTGTGAGAGCAGAAAACCCACCAAATTTTCAATTAATTATTTTTTTTTACCAGAACCTTGAAGGATTGTAGAATGCAAGTTAAAACCCTTAAAAGCTAAAAGGGAGAGGACACAATTAAACAGCTTCAGTTATGGCCTGGTGAATTATAAAATATTACGGACTTTCTTAGTGAGTGTCTATGATTTAAGGAATTATGAGGAGGAAAGACAGACGTCCATAGGTACCTGAAAATGAGAAGTGTTACATTTAACTAGGATGACTTGGACATGGCATTTTGGAAAAATAGTCATCTATAATATAACTGGCTGAATTTGGGTTCTGTAAACATACAAATAATGACAGTGGATCAGAGCCTGAAAAAAGTCTTTTAAAAGCCTGAGAATAGGTTTGTAATGATTAAAGGAGGTGGAGGATCCACAGTATTTTGTACAAAATAAGCCCTCGTCAATATTTGCTGGTTTGAAATGAAGTCAAACGTAAGCTGACTCCAGTTCCTACTTCGTAACAACAGGGAAGATACTAGGTAACAATTGACTAGTGGTTGCTTGGGAGAAACCCGGATGGGTCTCAACAGTTGACTCGCCAGATGCCGCAAAACTGCTGTAAGACCGGAAGGAGGAAACTATGCGGAGGCGGATCTAACTGAGCCCGATCCCAACGTTCTAGCGGAAGCAGAAAATGAAGTAAACGAAATCTAGGTATTGGTGTTTACGCAGGTTCTCATTAAGGTCAGATAATTTTCCACTTGTTCATCAAGATGGAAAATTCAGATTCTGGTGATGGAGAGGAAACTGTGGCCCGGTGTAGAGGTCAGATCGACCGACTGGTTCGAGAGGAAGATTTCTATCGATTTGTAAATAATCTGAGTGAAGAAGATTACAAGCTTATGCGGGACAATGACCTGCTAGGCAACCCGGGTGAAAGTACAGAAGAAGAGTTGCTGAGAAGACTTCAGCAGTTTAAAGAAAACCTACCACAAAACTCAGAAGAAAATACAGGTATATTTATTTTACTTTTGACGGCAATAGAATGGGATGGATAAGGAACTTCAAAATAGTAAATGCCAGCTAGAAATTATACAGAAGTGGTACAAATTAATTTGATACTAATTTCTCGTAATAAAAGAACTGGCATTTACTTGATTTTTGGTGAGAATGTAACGGCACATTTTTTTCCCTGATTCACATTTGGGTTGTTTTAATTGGGAAACTGTGTGAAATAACCTATTGATATTTTCCTTGGTTTTCCACCTCTACTGAAAGTTCCTCCTACTTCCCGAGTTATTTTTTTTTTACGTAAACACGTGATTTCCTCAGCAGCAAATGTAAATATTTCATATTTGAATCAAGTAGTTCTCAACCAGTGGCATTTGAGAATGTATAAATATAGATTGGGGTGTCACAGGGTAGGGTGGGGGATGTTACTGACATCCAATGTGCAGAGGACAGGAATGCTGCCAAACATCCCAGCATGCACAGGATAGCTCCCAAAGTAATTGTCGAGTACCAAAATATCAATAGTCTTAAGGTTGAGAAACCCTGCTATAACCTCAGGTCCGGTGCTTCTCTCCCAGTGTGAAGTAGAGATTTTTACTATCTAATGAACAGGACACTAAAATAGTTTGGTTCTAGAATATGGCCTTATAAGTACTATGTTAGGTTCAATCTATTGTGATCTAACCATCAATTTTGTATCAATTCCAAATCTTAGTAAAGATGTTTTCAAATACTTTAAGTCTATAAACTTTGTTTAAATTTAGGGAATAGCCTCAATAGTCTTTTATTTTAAAACAACTTTATGTATTATCAAAAGCACTTAAGTCAAAAGCCGAGAAGTAATGTAGGCTTATAAGAATTAGATAGTAATTTAAATGGAACTAAAATAACTAGCACTGTACCTTAACTGGTACATGCCTTGTTTAATTGCATTAGTGTTTTGACAGTGGAGTGAAAAACAATGTTTTAACATTCTTCCCACAGTGGTACACAAGGCTGTGTATATGATGAAATATTGAAGACAAACTTCCTTCAGATTCCCTTTTCAAAAAAACCACTCTCTAAATTTATCTAGGGTTACCTCACTCTTTTCAGATGGAATGGAAACTTTACTGCTTTACCTGTCAATTTACAGTATCGTTTATAAAATATTAACTCTATAAATGTGAAATATGTTTTAAAATATCTGACCATTTAAGTTATCATTTTTGTTTTTGGAACAAAGTTTCAGAGTGCTATTTTATGATGGCTCTGATTTTGGTAATTCCCTTCTGTGTCTAACAGGAGAAAGCAACTCTTCGGATGATGTGTCGAGTGCTGACTCCTTAGTAGACTGGCTGATCTCTTTCGATCAAACTGAAAATGTGACAAGTGGACAAATGCAATACCAATCTTTCAGAGAAGTAAACCAGGTTAGTCTAAACAGTGATTTCAGATTAAGTTCAGAAATAAATTTTAACCTTAATAATGGGAGCCCAAGTCAAGAGAATGAATATGCACTTCCTACAAGATTCCCCAGAGGAGAAAATATGGAAATTAGCCAAAGTTATGTGGAAAATCTATTATCTGAATCAACATTTTTTTTTGCATGTTTAAAACCTGGGCTCTTGTATTGCCTCCCATGACTGCCTTCCCATGATCCAGCAGCTAGGGCCACTACTAATATCAGCAGAGCACAGGACAAAAGTATAGATGGAGGCTCACTGTATTAGTTTCCTTGAGCTGTCACATTAAATTATTACAAAACTTACCACGTCAAAAATCAGTGTCATACTCCTGATTTGGGCTCCCATGTTATATCTAGACCTACCTATATGCAAATTTAAAAATAGTATGAATTTCTAATATTACAAAATATTTCTCATCCACAATATGTAACTGTGGTGAATACCATATTATTTGGAATACTTCCAGAATATCATATTGGAAAACGAAGAAGAAAAAAAAGGATGTGTGACACTACTAAATAATTATACCTTATGATAGAACATACTACATTTATGTTACCTGAGAGGAAGGATTTGACATGCTAATTTTTCTTTTTGCTTACCTAAATGCATCTCCTACTCCAGTTCTCCCTAGTCTTTCTGTAATAATAGGTACACATCCACATACCTGACTGAGTTGACTTGTGTTTCAAGGACAAGGATGTAAAACAGGGGTGTCCAACCTTTTGGCTTCCCTGGGACACATTGGGAAAAGAAGAATTGTCTTGTGCCACACATGAAATACACTAACACTAATGATAGCCGATGAGCTATAAAAAGTTTTGTACATAATTTTCGTAATGTTTTAAGAAAGTTTGTGAATTTGTGTTGGGCCACATTTGAAGCCATGCTGGGCCACATGCAGCCTGTGGGCCACAGTTTGGACAAGCTTTATGTAGAACAAGAGACATGGGACCTGAATGGTGTTAGTCATGAGAGTGAATGTTCAGGGTTGTAGGTTGTGATGTGGCAGCAATAACAGCTATATATCAACTGCCAGAGGCACCCACCTGTGTCCCCTTACATAAATTTTGTTTTGTGTGTATATATGTTTGTTTCGTTTGGTTTTTATTTTGAGCATCAAAATGTGTATTGACTGCAATAAATTGAAGAACATTCAAATAATATATTAATTCACAATAGTACCAAAAAAAAAATTGGGTCAACTTTGGAAGTTGCTAGGGCACAGATTATTCTGTGAATTTGTAAACAGAAAGAATTATAACTTTTATAATATAACAGAGATGTATGAAATGAGATTAGCAAAATAATTGAAACTATATAATAGTATAATCTTTGGGATTCAATAAGTACTCTTTCTAATTTTTTTCTTTTTTATTTATTAATTTATTTTTACTTTTTAAACCATTCTTCGTCATTTACCTCCTCACTTCTCCCTTAACTTCTGGTAACCACTAAAGCAAGCTTGTCTAACCTGTGGCCCATGGGCCACATGTAGCCCAGGACATTTTGAATGCAGCCCAATAAAATTCATAAACTTCCTTAAAACATGAAAATTATGCATGGACTTTTTTTTTTAGCTCATCAGCTGTTGTTAGTGTTAGTGTATTTTATGTGTGGCCCAGGACAATTGTTCTTCCAATGTGGCCCAGGGAAGCCAAAAGGTTGGACACCCCTGCCTAAACTGTTGTCTGTGTCTATGAGTTTTTGTTTCTTTGTCTTACAGCTTTGTTGTTTTCAATTTTATATCCCACATATGAGGAAGGTCAAACGGTTCTTGACTTTTTCTGTCTGACTTATTTTACTCAACATGATAATCTCAAGATCCATCCATGATTTCGGAAATGGTAGTATCTCATCTTTTCATATTGCTAAGTATTCCATCGTGTATATGTACCACAGCTTCTTTATCTAGTCCTGTATCAAAAGACACTTCGGTTATTTCTATGTCTTGGCCTCTGTGAATAACGCTGCAGTGAACATTAGTATACATATATCTTTGCAGAGAAGAGTTTTTAGATTCTTTGAGTAGATACACAGAAGAAGGATTGCTGGGTCATATGGTAACTATATCCTTAATTTTTTAAGTAACCTCCATACTGTTTTCTATAGTGGCTGTACCAACTTACATTACCACCAGCAGTGTATGAGGATTCCTTTTTCTCCACATTTTCTTCAATGCATTTTATTGTTTCAAGTCTTATGTTTAGGTCTTTGATCCATTTTGAGTTAATTTTGCTTTATGGTAACAGATTGCAGTACAGATTCATTCTTATGCACATGGCTTTCCAATTTTCCCAGAACCACTTATTGAAGAGGCTTGCTTTCTTCCCTTGTATGTTTTTGGCTCCTTCATCAAAAATTATCTGCCCATGTACATGTTGGCTTATTCTGGGTTTTCAATTCTATTTCATTGGTCTGTGTGTCTTTTTTTTTCTGCCAGTACCATGTTGTGTTGATTATTGTTGCTTGTAGTGTAAATTGAAGTGGGGAGTGTGATGTTTCCAGCCTTATTATTATTATTACTATTTTTTTGTAGGACAGCTTTGGCTATTCGGGGTCTTTTGTAATTCCATACAAATCTGATGATTTTTTTATCTGTTTCTTGAAAGAATTTCTTTGGGATTTTGATGAAAAGTGCACTAAATCTGTATATTGCTCTGGGTAATATGGCCATTTTAACTCTGCTGATTCTTCCAATCCATGAACACAGCATATCTATTTCTTTGTGTCTTCTTCAATGTCTTTTAATAGTGTCCTATAGTTTTCTGTGTATAAAGTCTTTCCCATCCTGTTAAATTTATTCCTAGGCATTCTTTTTGTTGTAATTGCAAAATGTATTGGTTTTTTTTGTTTCTTTTTCTGATGTTTCATTAGTGTATATGAATGCTATGGATTTTTATACATTGAAGTATCCCGTAACTTTACTCTATTCATTTATAGTTTCTAATTTTTTTTGGTGGAGTCGTTAGGTTTCTCTATATAAAGAATAATGACATCTGCAAAAAGTGACAGTTTAACTTCTTCATTCCCAGTTTGGATGCCTTTTATTTCTTTTTCTTGCCTGACTACTCTGGCTAGAACTTTCAGTACTTTATTGAATAGCAGTGGCAACAGGAGGCATCCCTGTCTAGTTCCTTATTTTTAAAGGAAAAGATTTTAGTTTTTCCCCATTCAGTATGATATTAGCTGAGGATTTATTGTATATGGCCTTTATTAGATTGAGGTACTTTCCTTCTATACCCATTTAATTGAGTAATTTTATCATAAATGGATGTTGTATCTTATCAAATGCTTTTTCTGCATTGATTGATATAATCATATGGTTTTTATCTTTTATTTTGTTTATGTGGTATATCACATTGATTGATTTGTGTATGTTGAACCATCCTTGGAAAGATGGAAAGAACTCCCTGGAAAGAACTCCACTTGGTCTTGATATATAATCTTTGTAATATAGTGTAGTATTTGGTTTGCTAGGATTTTATTTAGGATTTTTGCTCCTTTATTCATCAGAGATATTGGTCTGTAGTTTTCTTTTCTTTGTGTTATCCTTACTGGTTTTGGAATCAGGGTAATGTTGGCCTCATAAAATGAATTAGGAAGTGATGCCTTCTTCAATTTTTTGGAAGAGTTTAATGAGGACAGGTATTAAATCTTTGAATGTTTGGTAGAATTTGCTACTGCAGGCATCCTGTCCTCGCCTTCTGATTTTGGGAAGGTTTTAGATTATTGTTGACTGTTTTGTTTTTTTTTTGTTTTTTTGTTTTTTTTTAATTATTCATTTGTTCTCAATTGAGTTTAGGAAGGCTATATGTTTCTAAATATTTGTTCATTTCTTCTACATTATTGAATTTGGTGGCATATAGTCCTTCGTAGTATTCTCATACGATCCTTTGTATTTCTGTGGTGGTCATCATCATTTCACCTTTTTCATTTCTTATTTTGGTTATTTGTGTCATTTCTTTTTACATTTTAGTGAATCTAGCCAGGGATTTGTCAACTTTATTAATCCTTTTGAAGAACCAACTCTTTGTTGCATTAATTTTTTCTATTGTCTTTCTGTTCTCTATTTCATTTAGTTTTGTTCTAATTTTTATTATTTCCTTCCTTTTACTGAGCTTGGGTTTCATTTGTTCTTCTTTTTCTAGTTCTTAAAGAGGTGATATTAGGTTGTTTGTGATTTTTCTTGTTTCTTGACATAGGCCTGAAATGATAGAAATTTCTCTCTTGATACTGTTCTTGCTACATTGCAATAATTTTGATATGATGATTTCATACTCATTTTTTCCTATGTATTTTTTAAAGCTTATTTTTTTTGTTGTTGTTGTATGTGGGTAGTTCCCTAGCTGGGAATCGAACCCAGGTCGCAGTGTTGACAGTGCCAGCGCCGAAGCCTTAAACCACTACACTACCAGGGAACTCCCCTATGTATTTTTATTTCTTTTTAAATTTCTTCTTTAATCCAGTTGTCATGTAATAGCATGTTCTTTAATCTCCACATATATGTCATTTGGTTTTTCCTTTTTTCTTTTTGCATTTCATCTCCAGTTGCAAAACTTTGTGGTTAGAGAATATGCTTGGTATGATTTTAGTCTTCTTAAGTTTGCTGAGACTGGTTTGGTGTCCCAGGATATGGTCTTTCCTTGAGAATGTTCCATGTGCACTAGAAAAGAATGTATAGTCTTGTGTTTTGGTATGAAGTATTCTGTAAATGTCAATTATGTCCATTTGGTCCGATGTATCATTTAAAGCTGATATTTCCTTATTGTTTTTCTTTTTGGATGCTCTATCCATGGCTGTCAATGGGGTGTTTAGGTCCTGGAACCACCATCTAGATCAGAACAAAATGAATTTGAAGTATTAATTGAAGTACCACCCACCAGAGGTGAGCGAAGAGCAAGAAGCAGAAGCCCAGAACATCGAAGAACCAGACAAAGAATTGAAACTTGGTCACCTCCACACACAGTGTATGAATTTTTACAAATAATTCATCAGAGTGTGCCATCTCCAACTTCTGAGGAGCTTCTGGTAAATGAGACTGAGAGACTTCCTAGAACCCAACACCAAGAAACATTGAGACAGCAAATAACTGGACTTGATTTGCAAAATAGGGGTCTTTTTGAGACTTCTACAGCAAGGGATGCCTTTCAAAGAGAATCTTCTCTAGATACAACCAGTGAATATGAGTCTTTGGGGTTGAGACCGATAAGTCCAATCATAGCCTTTAATTCTGAAGTAGAACAAGTTAATTCTGAAGCATATTCTGAGAGAGTCACTATAGCTAGTAGAACTCAGATAACGTCTGATACACCAATAACTGTTACTTTAGAACATGAACAAGGAAGACCTAGGCATGTATCTTTACAATCTGAGCAGGCAGATGTGAATGCTTATGTCAGTAACATTGATTTTCCCATTCATAGTATTCTAAATACTGATTTAAATGATATAATGTCTATTGGATTTCAGAACAATGCACAGCACATCCTGACAGATGTTAGTGACTCAGGTAACTTTATGAACAGTGACAGTGATTTAGAACCTAGTCTCCCAGGCTCAAGCCAAAACATGGAAATGGTAGAGTCATCCAGTGGAAGAGATAGTTCTGATGGTAATAGGAATTTTGGTTCCAATTCAAATCCTAGCTGTGATTACCATTCACTCTCCACATTGACTTCTAGTGCAGCCTCCAATTACTTGTTTAGTTACAATTCTAGTCCTCTGTCTAGTTCCAGCTCCAGTGACGAAAATTCAAACTTTAGCTCACTGGTGTTTGAAAGACATGATGAAAGAACTTTATCACTAGGCTTATCATCAGAATCCAGACAATACAGTAGATCTGTGACCCCAGTGTTATTTTATGGAAATGACCCTTGGGCCTCCTTTGCTGCAGACCCATTCTTTATCTTAGGTAACAGTCATAGCCAAGTTACAGGACTCACCAGGGCACAGATTGACAACTTGCCTTTAAGATATTTTGGGGAAAGTGAGACGCCAAAAACTTGTACCATTTGCATCACAGAGTACACAGAAGGGAACAGGCTTCGCATACTACCTTGTTCTCATGAATATCACGTTTACTGCATTGATACCTGGCTAGCTAACAACTCTACCTGTCCTATTTGTCGCAGACAAATAGATGATTCTGGTGAGAGTGAAAATTCTAATTGAGATCTGAATTCTCAGCTATATAAACAGTTATAGTGATAGACAAACCATAGTCCCCTGCTTTAGTTCCATTTTTGGAGTGATGCTTAAATGTTAACATAACAATCTGAATCTAAATGTAATAATTTGAATTGAGCCATTGTTTCCTGAAGGAATTATTGGACTTTTCCAAATTTTTGTTTGAAAATAAAAGGAAATATTAAAAAGCCAAACAATGTTGTCGTTTCTGACAGTAAAAACAAATTTCTCATTATAGCAAGTCACTGAATTTCAATAAAAACTTAACAGATACGCTGGGTTGGGAAGATCCTGATTTCATAAGAGAAATATCTTAAAATTATATAATCAATCCAGATAGATCCTAGTAGTCTTATCAAATAATGTAAATCCCAAATATCTAATAGTCATGCCTTGTCATTGGATGTGCATGCAAAGAAACAGGAACCTAGCCAAAATAATTAAGCAATTTAAGAATTTATTAGAGTCACTCAAAGAAATCATGCTACATTCATAAAATGGTATAAAAATCTTTGAAAATCTTCTATTTTTAACTTTCTCCCTCCCCAAAAGTTTATCACACCCTAATACAACTACCCTGAAGTTTCTCCCATCTCCCACTACCAATATATCAGTCAGAGTGCTGGCCGAAAATTAATAGCATACTTGAAAAAGGTGAGGAATGGTGCTTAATGAAGAGACTACTAACATGTGTAAGGAATGAAGGGAAAACAAGAGATGATGAAGAACCATGAGTCCAGCAACTGTGAGAAGCTAGTATTATCACCACTAGGCCTGAAGGGGCATAGAGATGTAGTAGGTCCTACAACCCAGAATGTCCTGTAATTATAATAGGCCACCCAGCAAGAGCTGTGACCTTAAATAGACAAATGGCAGCCACTGCCAACCTAAAGTTTTGGGAGGGTGTGTTCATGGAAATAAATACCCTTTCTGTCCTTTCCTCCTGACTCCCAATCTGTTGGAAGTTCACATTAGCTAAACCAAACCTGAAGACACAGAGCAAGAGATACTGATTGATGAAGATAAAACAGGTAAGCCTCCTGAAATCACAGAGCAGAGTAGAGGAGGATAGTGCGTATATCTGAAAAGCAAATCAGAGACCAGATACCACAACCAGCATTCCCAACTCTGTTCAAACCCAATCTGTCTATACTTTCTTGTCTCTTCCTCTTGTTCTCCATTTTCTGCTCTTTGACACAGCTCTTTAACAACCCTCTTAATTTACCTTTCATTTACTCAGGTCTTGTATGACAAGAGAGAGAACAAGTACATTTCATGTTTAGAATTAATGAGATGACAAGCCCTTAAAACATTATTAACTTTCTTTTAAATACTGTCACACTTTGGTCTGCTGTGATTGTAAACATTTTTTTAAAAATGGTGGTATAGGTTTTCTTTTTTAGTTTTTACTAAATGAATATATTTAAGTTTCAATTCTTTTTATACATAAGAATAGTTCATATAATTTTTAAAATAGGTCCTTATTTCTTATAAAGGGTCTTATGGTTTCTATATGCCTCTTAAACTTTGTATGTATGATCAAAGCACCAATTGCTGCTTGGAGCCTGCCAAGTTGTGATCTGAAAGTCTTAAAAGTAAAACCTGAGTTCAAAACATGTCTACATAATCCAATTCTAATTGTTCCCAGTAAAAATATCACCACAGACTATTTAAAAACAAATTTTAAGCCATGCTTCCTTTCCAATCCAAATATAGTGAAGGATTTTTCTCATAATAAAGCATGAAAACTATTTTTTTCTTTTACATATTGGCCACACCAGCAAATTTTACTTACAATTTTCAATCCTGGTTTAGGTAAGCAAACACTGTATTAAATCCTAAAGCATTAGTCATATTAGTCATAAATTTTGTGCAATATGCAACCTATATAAATGTGCAGTGTTAAGTATAAACCTGCTCCAAAATATTTTAAGGGGGTATAATTTATAGAAATGGATTTATTTTTATTTTATTTTATTATTTATTTGGGGGGGGGGTAGTTCCCTGGCTGGGAATCAAACCTAGGCCACGGTGTTGAGAGCACCGAAGCCTAGCCACTACACCACCAGGGAACCCCCACTAAAATCTTAAAGTCAGAATCATCACTGACTTTATTTTCTATGTGAATTGCTGGCAGCCATAATAATTGCATAGAATTAGAAAAGATAAATGGGGACTGGTGGTGAAGTCTTTTAATGCATCAATGAGCTAGTATATTTTTCACATAGAAGATACTTGCATCACCAGGAATGAAGACTTATATAAATCCTCTAAAATTCCACATGAAATTCTGAAATGTGTGTGAATATTCTGGTTTTTATTAAGTATTTCTGATACCAGACCTACTTCCTTTAAAGTAAGTTGAATACTTATTATAGTAGTTGGCTTTCTCCCTATTCTAACAGGTTCTGACCTTCCAAAGGATGATAACTGCCTAATTAATGATTCAGTACATTCACATATGCCTTCTGTGGTAGACAGAATTCTAAGATGACCCTTGTAGGTGCCCTTACCTTGAATATGAGACCTGTGAATGTGACGGTATACCATTCCAATTATTAGGTTATGATATATGGTATAGTTGATCTAATTAGGTGAGCACTTAAAAGGCACAGAGAGGACTTGCAGTCCAGATAAGATGGATTATGCTCCTCTCTCTCTCCTCCCCCTCCATGAGTACAATTATATAATCCTAGAAACAACATAAGATAATCAAAGGACTCTGAAATCTTTAAAGAAAAAGGGGAATTGGTTAGGAACCCTCAGAATAGATGAACAACTTCATGGCAGGGCATTTTATGAATGCCTCTCCATAGAAAAACATGACTGAGACGCAGCATTTCCTAATTCCCAATTTAGTAACAGCAAATAGCTCAAATAGGCTCTTCCTCTACCAGATAAAATGGAAGTCCCACTGAAAATACCAGGTGATCCCTGCAGAAGCTGCAAGGAAGACCAATTAGAAGCCCGGCTGACAATAAGTGACCAGGAAAAAGTGTTCTCCTTCCACTCTGGGCCTGAGACCCCCACTCCCCACCCAGACATACCTGTGGCCAATCTGAATCTAAAGTAAAAAGTGAAAGTGAAAAGGCACCAGTGAGTGATCCTACTACAAAAAGTTCCCACCTGAAAAACACTCTCCTTCTCAGCAGACTCAAGACTCCTCTCCCCTACCCAGAGACACCAGGCAACCTGCTAATCCCAGCAACAGAGATCCGACCACAAAAAAGCCCTCAACCAAATAAGCACCCTCCATCATTGATAGTCAGGGAAGATCCTTCAAAAAAGAACCTAGCCCAGGAAGTACTCTTCATCCAAGTGGACCAGAGATTCCGTTCCCCCACCTGGGAGCACCAGGTACCCTGTCCTGGGGAAGCTTCTCCTCACCCTTAATCAGCATGAACAGGAACCGGTGGTAAACCTACCTGTACAACCTAAACAGACCAAAATAAAATAGTACCACAAAGATTCTGAAAACTAGATTGTCATGGAACCAAAAGTAGAGAACTGTGTGCCAAACCTAAAATGCCTACAAAACTTAAATACCTTATGTAGGAATCAAAGTATCCTAACATAATGCAAAAATGTTCAATAGACAATGAAATATTGCCTTTCTTATCAAGAACCAGATACATGACAACTTGAAATAGAACTGACAAATGATGCCAACCCCAAGATGAATTAGATGATAAAATTTTCTGACAGGGGTTTTAATGATGATTTCAGGGCTTTACATCCTTGAACAGAGGATCCAGTTACCCCATGCCAGTATTCCAACCTAACTTTGAGATAATAAAAGAATGATCTTTTAATTTGTGCTAATTTCTAATGCAGCAACAGAAAACTAATGCAACTTTTCATCCAGGATCTATCCTGTGCCCAGTATAAGAGTATAGTGAGTCCTAGACAAGTAAATGGCTCAATTTCTTGGTTCTAGGCCTACTGTGACTTTATTATGTTCTTGGTCCTTCAGAAAATGCAGTTCTTGATCTAGGAACACCATTTCCCCTAGAATGGAATACCTAACTCCTACTATGGAGGCCCCAAGAGGACAATCAGTATCCTTCCTGTTTGAACAACCACTATTATGTTACCACTCTAACTTTGCTGCATATCAACCTATCCCATTCTTCTAGTGTATGCTGGTTCTATCATAAAAACCTCATTTAATACCCTCATTTTCAAACTATGTAGCCACATATTTTTGTCTCAAAGCAACTGCTGCATTATATTGATCTCCCAAATAACATTCCTTTACACCTGCCCTGCTAAATGTCAGAAGCTGGGAAGATTGGAATCTTAATCTTTCCAGCTCCACCTGATCTGTTTTTTACATTACAACCTATCAGTTTAAATCAGCAGCATCAATCATATGTGTGACTGTCAGCCTAAATATTTCCATCTGAATAATTTTCTCTGCATTCTCTGTCTTTTTTTAAAAAAAATTATTTATTCTGGCCTATTTCCAAAAATAATAATAAACATTATCTGCACAGTAAATTCTTTTTGAAATTGGTGGTAGCCAATTGGTATGTCTTTGATAGGAATATAAAGTGTGCCGTTTTTGGCTAATCATGAAAATAAGCGTGCTCTCAATCTTCCATGAAGAATTAAGTGTAAAGATTCTTCTGTAAGTACAAACAAGCTTGAGCACTTAACAATATGACCATCAAAACACTGCATGTATTAGAAATTTCACAAATAAATGTGATATTTCTGTTTAGTAAAACATATCACCTGTTATCAATGTAATTTGAGATCTTCAGTATCCTTTTAAAATAATTAACCAAACATATTACCCATTTTCATTATATGAGAGGTGAATGTGCAGTTCTTCCTATAAGATTTCTTGTGTGAAAATTTTGAAGGAAAATCTGTACTATATTTATTTTCTTTGACTTCATTGAAGATTTGAACATTCTTTTCCATCCCAACTCAGACTTTTTCACTATGAAATAATGACACTGTACACTGTGTAATATTTGTAACTCCATTTTTAGTCATTAAGCCAGCATCTTTAACGTTGCTGAAAAAAATGTGGGGGTTTGGAAAAGCACTGTTTTGAAATTCCTTTTTCTCTGATCGACCATTTATAAAAGAGACACTAATTATCAGTCAACTCTGGGTTCTGAGTTATCCATTCATCACTAATCACAACACAGCTATCCACCACCTTGGGTTTGTCATCTTCTATTCTAGCAGTGTATTTTTTTTTTCTTTAGTAGCACTTGTGACTATCTAAAACATTTATCACTTATCTTTTGCTTGTTTGCTTTCCCATGCCTACCCCAAAATAGAACCTCCAAAATATTTTTTTATTATTACATTTTGAAAGACCAGGCCCGTTACTGGCATGTATCTATATCTATCTATCTATATTTATTCTCCCCACCCCCAAAGAAAATTCTTGCTTCTGTTTTAGACTTTTTGACTGATGTCAGCATCCTAGACTTATTTTTCACCCTTCACTCTCCAAAGAAAACTTATTATAATATTGTTACCTAGTGTCAGTTCCCAAAGGGTTAAAACCAGGCCTGCTGTAAAGAGTTATAGCCAGGCCCACCCCAGACCCTGACCTCACCATAAATGATCAATGCCCTGGGCTGAGAAATTCCTGGGACTGACATTTACTATGCATGTACTGGTTTATGTAACCATGAAAACCCAAATACCCACTACTGGGCAGATGTGACAAGATGCCATTTTTGTTTGAATATGTATATATAGTCCCAGGTGCACAATAAGAGGCTTGCTTGCTGACTTGCTTATTACCTCCCTATGCTAGCTTCATGTGTGGTTTTTCAACTGGGTGTACTACTGCCGAAACCTGCCCTGCTTAAAAAACTTGGCAGTGACACCTAGCATCCTGGATTTGATCTATTTCAGCCTGATCTCTCTCAATTAACATGTTTGTATAGTATTTCCTGCTTGTTAAGTTGTAATATCAGCCAAACTGTTTCCAAATCACTGTTTCACACATTCAACACATACACAAACTGTCCCTGACCTACAATGGTTCATCTTACAATTTTTCAACTTTACAAAGGTGCAAAAGCCATATGCATTTAACATAAACTGAACTTCAAATTTTGAGTTTTGATCTTTTCCTAGGCTAGCAATATCCAGTGTAATGCTAGGCAGCAGCAGTGATTTGATTTTACCCACCTGTAGGCTAATGTAAGTATTCTGAGCATGTTTAAGGTAGGCTAGGTTAAGCAACAAGAATGTTTGATAGTTCAGGTGTATTAAATGCATTTTGACTTATAATATTTTCAGTTTACAATGGGTTTATCAGGATGTAACTGCACTATAAATCAAGGAGTACCTGTATACTTACCTAGAATGTGCTTGGCTTGATGCTGGGTGCTAGCTTTTTAGTTAAGAAGTATAGCATTGAAGACACAACAAAATGGTGGCATGAGAGGGACCTCAGAAGGATCTCCTTTGGAGATTGCAACTAATAAAACACCTACACCTCAACCAAGAGCCCTCTACACATCGCACAATCACAGCTAAGAAACCCATTCATGGTGTTAAGGAACCAGAAGGTGGGGAGAGAGTTAAACAAAAGAGAAATAAAGGGAAGAGTGGGGACTTGGCTGCAAGGGTGCCTGCTTAGAACTCTACTGCTGGGGGAGGGAGGAGGAAGGTGATGGGAGAGCACTCTGGGCCTCACTTGTTCCATGTGACAGAGGAAAGGATGCCCACAGGTGGGGCGTGAGATACCACAACCACTTCACTTTGGGCCCAGGACATGCAGACTAGTCCATAAACTGCAGCGGCTGAACTTCACTCCATTTCCCAGAGGAGTGGGGAGCAATGGGGCGGTGAGGAGCCGCAGCACAAAAGTTCCAGCCAGGAAGGAGGAGGAGAGAGAGTGCTGTGCAGGCATTTCTTTGCCCACAACCAGGATGATCTGAATGACCAGCATACAGGGCAGCTGACCCCAAGGCTCAGGGCAGTATCCACATGCTGGGGCAAACCCAGAACAGAAAGGTGCAATCACGCCCAAATTCCCTGCATGATCCCTGGAGCCACAGGAAGAAAACAAAGCCACAAATGCCCCTTCCTGACAGACCTCTGGCCTCCCAGTATCAGAAGTGAACACCAAAGAAATTAACAGCTGGGAGGGTCCAGACAGGCTGCAAAAAATGAGAAACCAGATAAATAAAGAGATGGGAACAGGTGACCCATCAGAAACCAAGCTCTAAGCAACAATTATAAAAATGCTTAAGGAACTCAATGATAACTTCAACAGAGAGATAGCAAGCATCAAAGAAGACTTACAAACCATTATAAAGGACCAGAGAAAGAGAGAGATAATGACTATTCTAATTGAAATTAAGAATGAAATGAAAGTCACCAAACTTTAGAAGCTCAAAGTAGTGATTTGCAGGAAAAGCCAGCACAAAACACCCATTTAGAAGAGATAGATATGAGAATCCAGAAAATCGATGATGGTTTGAGATTCCTTTAGGAAAATTTTAAGCAGAAGAATATCAGAATCACAGGTGTTCCTGAAGGGACAGAGGAAAAGCAAGGGATCAATAAATTATTTGAAGAAATAATGACTGAAAATGTTTCTAACCTGGTGAAAGAAATAGACATGTAAGTCCAGGATGCACAGAGAATCCCAAACAAGATGACCTCAAACAAGAAAACACCAAGATACATCGTAATTAAAAAGGCAAAAGTTAAAGAAAAAGAGAACTGTTTATTTTTCTCTCCCTCCCTTCCTTTTTCTTTCTTTTGACAACGATTCCATGGAAGATAATATAAAATACAATCGGAACAAATGCTTTGAAATTTTTTTTTCCTGAAAGGGGTAGAGATACTCATCATAAGACTGTGATCATTCCAGTAGAAATGTTAACACTTTAACTATCAAAAATCTAGAATTAGAATAGATAACTTCCAAATCTGTTGAGGGGAATAGTTAGCATTGAATGAAAACTGCAAATTACAAAAGAAAATATACTATTATGCAAAAAAACAAGAACACTGCTCTAACTCAGTGGTTCTCAACCTGTGGGTCACAACCCCTTTGGGGTTGAACGACCCTTTCACAGGGGTCACCTAAGACCATTGGAAAACACATATCAGATATTTACATTACGATTCATAACAGTAGCAAAATTACATGTATGAAGTAGCAACAAAAATAATTTTATGGGGGTCACCACAACATGAGGAACTGTATTAAAAGGTCGTGGCATTAGGAAGGTTGAGAACCACTGCTCTAATTGCAAACAATTGTCTTGATTTGTAAAAACGTAGATGCTAAAGTTTAGTAAAATTTTAGGCAGTTTGGAACCCTGAACAGTAAGGGAAATACCATGGAATCTGAGGGCTCTTCTGTGTATTGCTAATATTTTATTTCTAAAACAAAGGACACCAGTCACAAATGAAAAAAATCACATCTTGAATCTGAGTTTTGGGTAGCCTAGTAATCCTTTATTTTATTATTATTATTATTATTGTAATTTTGAAATAATTTTTATTTGGTGAAAGTTTTTAAAAATCATGGTGAATCTATGGCCTTCATTAATTCCTTACATCTTGGATCAAGTTTTTCTCCTTCTTCATTTTCTTATTTATCTCTAGTATGTAACCTTGTATATGGAACACAGTTAGTATACATCACATGTTTGTTGACATGAATGTGCTTTGCAAACTAAAGCTATTATCATAAATATAATCTTCTCACAATAATAAATTTTCCTTCCAAGAATCGAACCACTATAAACTGCATAATATTCTACAGAGTGCCTCAAAATGAAAAGATGTGAAAATAATATGTACCATATTTATTATAGAAACCAGTATTAAAGACTTTTGGAAACTGAAGAAACAATTGACTGGCATCACCATATTAATTAAAACATGTTTTGGTTGATGTCCTTCCAGAAAATTGCAAACTGGAGCATTTTTTGGCAGAAGTTTCAAGTCCAAAGAAAAGTTGAAATTTGAAAGGCCAGCATAAAAATACACTAATTATTAATTAACATTCCATTTCCATCTTTATCCTTATTTCTCTATTTTCCATCTCTCTCATTCTCTCTCTCTCTCTCTCTCACTCTCTCTGCAAACACAAACACACACCTCTCTTTTATGGAAAAACCTAAAATTAGCCTGAGGACATGCTATTTCACGTCTAAATGCTTCATTATGCCTCTCCCCATAATAAGGATACGAAAACCCATCTCTCCATTACCACACTTCTGAAAATTAACATTATTCAATTCTATTAACCATTATACTAAAAGGGAGCAACATTTGTAATCCCAAATTACGCATTTTTGGCATAAGAATCATTTTAGACAAGTTATTTTTTAAGAAACAGCAGACAAAGGAGAAGCTCTGAAAACCTAGAAGTTAAGTATTTTGTAAGGGGCCTTCACATTTATAAAGGAAACTTCCATTTGTGACGGTGTCTCTCCCCCTGTACCAGGAAGAGTGGAATGACTCTACATCTCTAGAAACTCTTATCTGTGGAGAAAGCAATGACTGAAATCTACATAACAACCTGTGCTTTTCTAGGTAAACTCTCATAACCAGCCCCCCACCCCAATATTTTTGTCTTTAGCTGGAGATGGTATTTAAGTTGAGGGCCTGGGCCATGTCCTGGAATGACTGTTTTTCTGGGTCTCTCCCATGTATACAGGAGGTGTATATTATTATAAAACTTCTGTTTTTCTGCTGTTCATCTGTCCCTTATTGCAGGAGGGTCTGAGCCAAGCTCTAAGAGGGGTAAAGGGAAAATTACTTTTCCTTTCTCACAACATTAAATGTTTCCTCATTTCCCCAGAATGTATTATACTTTTTAGGTGCTGTTCCTCCCATGACTCAATCCAATTCAACCATTGTATTTTGCTACGGTGGCTCCGGAGTCTTCCAGGATCTGCAAGAGCTGGTCTACTGTCCTGTCCTTTTATGGCATTGGATCCTCTGCAGAGTCAGGGCCAGTTGTTCTTCAGCAGGTTTCCCGTTCAGGGTTCATCTGAATGTTTTCCCATGTTGAGACTCAGGTGAGATATTTCTGGCAAAGATACTGCATAGATGATGATGATGTATAACTTCCTCTGCACCTCACCAATAGACACATAATGTCAGGTCAGTAGTTAGTGATTTGTGAGATGAACACTCATCTCTCTATTGTAAAAACATGTTTTCCATTTGTAATTAATAAGTAATCTTAAGGATCTTGACTATCCTGTTCTCCACTTTTATGGCTTCAGCCACTGATCCTTACCTGAATGAATATACTACACTATGGGTTACAAAACAGTGAGTTTCTAACTCTGAAGTTCTCCCTACATTTATTTGCTGAGATCATTGCTATGATCTGAATTCC
>PVJL010009642.1:0-14029 GCA_004026885.1 Lyroderma lyra
TCCTCGCTCAGCCCTTCTACCCCTCAAAAGTTCCAGAGGCTGGTTCCAAAACTCCTTCCGTCCCCAGCTCCCCAGTCTCTCTCCCCTCCCCCAATCAGCGCAGCTCCGAATAGTCATCAGGGATCGCGTCCCGCGTGGTCCGTCTCTGCTCCCTTCCCTCTCCCCGACTTGCCCCTTTCTCGCCAGCCTTCAGGTTTACTTGCGATTTGTGGATTTCTCAGCAGCGAGTTTGTCACTCAGGGTCCGCTTTCTTGGCTCCTGGACGGCCGTTCAATTGTGTTTTCTGGGAGAGGCTTTAGGAACCTCCTCTCCAGTCGCCATCTTGTCTTCTCTCTACCTCAATTTTTTAAAGAATAGGGCATTCATAAATATCCTGGGAAGAGTTGCTAGATTACCCAGAAGCTAACATGTATTTCTTTAGCACCAAGAAATTGCTTGGCTCCATAGAAAGTGCATGCATATGTTAGAGCTGGAATGTCCAAACTTTTGGCTTCCCTGGACCACACTGAAAAAAGGAAATAATGTCTTGGGCTACATATACCATACACTAACATTAACGATAACTGATGAACTAAAGAAAAGGTCCATATATAATTTTTGTAATGTTTTAAGAAAGTTTACAAATTTGTGTTGGGACACATTCAAAGCTGTCTAGGCTGTATGTGGCCCACAGGCAATAGGTTGGATAAACTTGTGTTAGAGGAACAAGATTAATATTCATGAAACAAGCAGATAACAATTAAAAACTACATATTTTTTAGCATTTACCATTTTTTATATTACATTATAGCCATGTATCTATGCATTCTATATCTTGTCTTTAAACTCTTTTAATGTTAAGGCCACAAATGATTCATAAAATTTACTTCTTCAGCACTCAGCAAAGTGTTTGAGTGGAGGAAAAAATGAATAAACTATAATTTAATTGTGTCTTAACTCAAAACACAGAAATCATTTCTAATATGAATATCTCCCTCACCTCTTTCATCCAGTTCATCAGGAAACATAGTTGGTGGAGCTCTAAAATATATCCAAAATCAATGTACTTTTCTTGCATTTTTGCCACCCAACTTAAGCCACAATTATCCCTAACTCTGCACTTATGTGATAGCCTTCTAATTGATTTCCTTATTTTCATTAAACTTTTTCTTCACATTAGCTAGAGTTACATTTTAAATGTATAAATTAGAAGATGTTATTGCCCTACTTGAAATACTCTAGTAACTTCCCAATATACATAGAAGGAAACCCAAACTGCTTAGCATAATTAGGGCTCTGGCTTCCATTTTATCTTTATCTCTTGCTACTTTCCCCTTACTTCTGGGCACATTAATCTTCTTTCATTTTCAAGAACATGCCTATTTCACTTGAATCTTGAGACCTTTGCACTTGTGGTTCCCTCTGACTAGAATCTTCTTACTGTATAGATTTTTATGGCAGCCTGGCTCAAATGTCACTTCCTCATTGAAACCATTTGTGACCACACAATACAAATTAGCCATATCTTTAATTCAATTTATAACTTTTCACTTTATCATTTATTCTCAAAATGTTTATCACTATTCAAAATATTGTTATTTATTCATTTGTTCATTTGCCTATTACCTGTGTCCCTTTGCTAAAATATAGGTCCCATGAGAGCAGGAAATTTGTCTTGTTCAGTGATGCCTTCCCAATACAAAAAAAAGTGTATGGTATACAGTAGATCCTCAATTGAATAAATGTTTAATGAACTGAAATGCATTGAATGTTTCTACACCATTGTATATGTTGTGTTGTCATGTGTTGAGTTCCATTGCAAATAGAATTTAAGATGACTTTTAGACCATGGGGTGTTTAATTAGGAGTATGTTTGAGATCAACACCTGTAAACAAGCAGGAATGGATAGGGGGAGAATTTGAATTATGGACTTAAATAGTAGTCTTAGTTTACTCCATAGGGAAATTAGGAGCTTAAGAAGGACTTTCATAGTTTTTCTGAGTTGGGCCAAAATAACCAAGCCTTTATACTTTTCCTCAGTTATTGGATGTGTGCTGCTTCCCAAAAGAATGAGTTCACCACTGTGTATTCTTTCTGAACACTACTTTATAAAAAAATTGTGATAAAAAATTTTTAATCATTATCTCAGGTCATGCTTGCCCTTTAACAAGTAGAAAATAATCACTTCAAAGTTTTCTTCACAATACAATAGCAGGTAGAGTCTTAAAATTGGAAAGCTAAATGTGTTATTAAAGAAACAATTAATGGTTGATGAAATTTTTATAGAAATGCTTTCAGGTGCTGAAAGAAAATTGTCCATGGCCCCCTTTCCAACATAATATTGCAGGAAGAAAATATCCAAGCTCTCAATTAACACTGTCAAAATCTGCAAAGCTTAATTTAAGGCTTTATTTAAACTCTGAACTTCAGAAATATGGAGTGCCTAAAAACTATCACTCACATGTTTATAAATTCTTAAAACTTTACTACTCCTGGCTTCTAATAACTTTTACTGTTTGAAAATTATTTTGTTTTTTCTTATAAAAAATTTCTTATCTCTATTTGGAAATTAACAAGTGGCATTTATTTGGTGATTTATAGAAAGCTACAAAAAGTCCTTTTCTTGATTTCTGGATGTTAGCATGATCAGAAACCAGAGCTCAGCCATAAGAACAAAGAATACTTAATCAGAAACCATTTTGCTTCTAGCATTTGAAAAGAAAAGGACAGACTCAGGACCATTTTAAAGCATATTGTATCATATCATATCACATACAGGAGTGGGGGGAAGCTAAATATAAGGTGATGGAAAGAGAAGTCACATTAGGTGGTGAAATTATTATACAACAAGTTTACAATGCACAGTAGAAATGTAAGCCTGAAACCTATGTAATCCTTGCTAACAGATGTCACCCCAATAAGTCTAACAATAAAAATGAATTTAAAAAAAAGACCTACATATTATCTAAAAAATGCAATGGAATTGCATTCAAGAAAAAGAAAAAGAAAGGATGATAAATTCAAGAAAAAGAAAGGATGATAAATTTCTAGAACATAGTTAATTTTCTGGTACTCCATTTTTGAAAATGTGACATTTGACTTTCAAGCAAATGCCAGGGAGTTCCCTGATGGTGTACTGGCTTAAGGCTTCGGTGCTGGCACTGTCAGCGCTGCAGCCTGGGTTTGATTCCCAGCCAGGGAGCTACCCACATACCAAAAAGCAAAAAAAAAAAAGCAAATGCCAGAGCCTACATGGTTCTCAATTGTTCTAAGTAGAAGAGAAGCTGAAATACCAAAATGTTTATTTTCCAACTTTACCCAGTCTGTAGTTTCAATATAAGAAATTTCCAAACCTGTAGAAAACTTTAATAAGTTTATTTGAGTCAAACTGATGACAACTTCTGAAAAGCAAAATCTCAACAGATTAAAATATGCTTCAGAGAACGGCAGTTTTGGAGCTTATTTTATATGTTACAATCAATTGAGGAGACATAAGTTACATGAACTCCATTGGTGCTAGATTGAGAGGGTGTGAATGAGCAAAATGGGGCAATCTCTGGGATTGGATAAAAATTAAAATGGAAAAACACATACTTCTTTTACATTGGTGAGTACAGGATAGTCAATTATTAACATTTTACAGCACATAGAGATAGTATTCAGAGAACAAGATAACAATAAAGGGTTCTGTGGCTTAGTGCTCTTGTGCAATGGGTTTTGCCTTGAAGGGTAAAAAAATAATTATTACTTTGACATTCCAAAAATATGTTACCTTAGATGCAAAAAGACAATAGACAGATCAAGTTAAAAATCGACATTTGTCAAGGAAGCTACAGGCCAAGAATGTGACTACCTGCCATTGCACACCTTATTTAGGAATTTTTAAGTTCAGACAATTCTATGTGGTTAATTTCAGTCTCTGAGTTTGTAAGGTCTGTCATTCTGGCCTACTCTGAGCTTGTCATGTTTAGTATGTGACCTCTTTTTTTATCCATGCTTCCCTTTTGATCATAAATCAATCCAAAGAAAGCATTGATGACCAACCTTTTCATTATACAATGTGGTACCATGGTGCTACAAAATTTCATTACTAGAAAGTCTTAGTGTCATCATTTGTCCTGCTGAAATGGTGGACCTTTAGGGATGGGGCAAGACAACAATCTTGGATGTCCGTCAAGGCTGAATATTTTATTTTCAAAAGGAAAGACAGGTAAATTACAGAGTCAGGTCTTATTGGCCTTTACTTAGTAAAGAAACACACTGGGTCATTTCTAACCTATAAGTTACCATAATACAAACTTTGCTGTCATACACAGTTAGGAACCCTTTTTTCCTTTTATTTTGTTTGGAGAAATGTGAATTATTTTTTTTAAGTTTTGCTGCACATGGTTTAGTTAGTAATACCTGATAAGTCCCTTCCAACAAGATAGGAGAGAGTCTTTAATTGATGTCTATTCCAATGGACAAAAGCTTCTAGTTCTAAGTTCTTGTCTTTCAAGTCGTTGTTTCCCAGAAGCTCTCTGTAAAGTGAATTAGTTACTAATTTATTAGTTTTTAAGCTGATTGATAAGTCCTTGATAATAATGCAGAATGGCTTCTTTTAGTAAGATTGGTTCATATGTCCCTTTATTCAGTCTCATTGAATGACCAATGACTAATGAGGAGAAAGGCTATGTTTACCAAAAGGAGTAGATCTAAGGTTGAGGAGCACTATAGGGAGAGCTTTTGGACAAAGGAGATTAAAGGCTTTTGAAAACTTACCCAGTTGAGTTTTAATTGTATCATTTGTATATTCTACCAATCCACGAACCTGGGGGATAAGCAAAATAAAAATGCTGTATAATAGGCCAAATATTACAAATGAATTGCATTATTTGCCCAGTAAAATGAGTTTCTTTTTCATTATGTAACTCACATAGAATTACCTAATTGGAGATTGTTTTTTTCAATAATAACTTACCTACCATTAAGGCTGTTGCTCTCCTGTAAGGGAATGCCTCAGCCTAGTGAGATAACATGAAAATAATAAATGACACATATTTGTATTCTGAAGATGGTGGCATTTGGATAAAATCCAATTACCATACCTGAAATGAACCAAAAGAAAGTGGAAAAGGTTTTGGGGACTTATGGAGTAATTTTACAGAGTTATATTTCAGACAGATGGAACATCTGTTATACATTTTATGAGCTACATTAAAAAAATAAATGTTTTTAATAATATTTTTCACTCCATGGAATCATCTTTTCAAAACCCCAATATGTTACCTCATGGACATATAGGTGTATAAATAATTAAGCTCCAAATGTTAGCGTGGTTTCTGTTAGGATCCAAGCCATATCTCTTTTTTTCTGTGTAAACAATTCCCCATTTTTGTTGCCATATTTTTTCTTTTTTTTATTTTCTGCAGCTGTCCATTAAAACTATAAAATATAATATTTTAATGATTTAATAGAAAGAAGAAATATTCTCAGGTCTGGATAATTTGGCTGTTAATTGCTGCTTATGTAGTTCTAGTGTCTCCTAAATTATTTTCTTTTGCTTCAATCGTGGTGACTTTCGAATGTCCTGGAATTTTTATAATTGCCGATTGTTTTAGTTGCTGTACAACATCTAATCATTCTGCAACGTGTTTTCCATTCTTTATGGACTGCTGTTGCAGAAGGTTTTCCCCTTTCTCCTGTCAGAAAGACCAAGTGGCACTCAGAACACTTGCAAGTTCAGGCTGTTTATTTCATGCCAGCAGGCCCAGAGGAGTTGTCCCCAAAGTCTGAACCCTAAACAAAGGCAGGGTGGGGAAATTTATAGCATGGCATTTCTATAATAACAGCAGTTTCCCGCATGCAGGCTAGGGTTGGCAGGAACAGGGAGAAGAAGAACCAGGAAGTGACTGGGGTGGGGGGACCCAGACCAGGATATCGGCCATGTTGGGAGGCAATATTTCTCTACACTCCCTTCTTTGATGCCCTAATAAGGAGACATGCTTATCTATAGGGCATCATTATCCTCTAGTGGCCCATAGCCTCATAGGGCTAATATTCTGGCCGTGGCTCTGTTGGTTACAGTGGTCTCTAAAAATTTCATCAAGGAGTTAATCAAGCAAGGGGTGATAGTAACCAGAACAACAATAGTTATCAGTGGGGCAGCTAATGGTAAGAGCCATGATGACCATTGGCTGAGATTCCAGGACCAGGAGCCCTCTAGTTCCTGTTTTCATTGTTGTACTCTTTCCCTTAGTTCCTTGACCTTGGTGGTAACAACCCCAGACTGATTCACATAATAGCAACATTCCTCACCTAGAAAAGGTAGGTACCTCCCTTCTCTGTAGTGAGGAGGTCTAGAATATGCAGGTTCTGGAGGATGATGAGTCAATTTGAGTCTGGAGGGAGAGAAGAGATTCTGCTACTCTCTTCATGTCCTCATTCAGTTTCTGGGACAGTTTGTAATAAAACTTGAATGAGGAACCAAGTCCTCCTGCCCCAGTGCCAATTCCGGCTAGGATCCCAGCACCTACTAGAAAGGGGACAAGTGGTGTTTGCTTCTCCCTTGAGTATAAGGGAGGAGCAAGAGTCTGTTCTATTTCTAGATCGGTGTGAACCAAGATATCGGAGGTCAGGAAAATGCATAAACATGTACCAGTCCAGTTGGTCTGTAGGCACCTGTATGCCGTGGTGCCGCAGAGAAAAAAGAGTCTGGGGCAGGAGGCTACAGCAGGTCTGGTTGTTGCCCATTGAGATGTAGTGGGTGCACAAGTCAGGTGTTACAGCCCCATAAGGTATAAGCTTTCCATCATCATGGGTGCTGGTAAGGCAGGTAACATTTGCACTCAAAGGTCTAAGATGGACATTGAATGCTAGTGGGTTCAATGGGTTCTGTTCTGCTCTCCACGTCTCCAGATCCTCCTCTGAGTGAGCCTTTTTCATTCTCAAATGATGGACCCATGGGATGATTCCTGAAACTTTAAGAGCAGTGGGGGGTTGTTAAAATTGATGTCTGAAGTCCTCCCCAATGAGACCTGAGGAGTTCCTTTTTCCAATCTTTGACCCAGTCTAAGTTGCCCTCTTAAAAGTGGTGAACAGGGTCACTCAGTGCGATAGTGGCCCTGTCCATAGTATAGCTTTGTAAACCTGGGAGCACCGTCTCTAGGCCCTGGAGTTACTCACTATACTCTTGTCACATAATTGATAGAGGTTTTCTGGTGCACTACACAAGCATTGTGGGGTGGGGGCTCCTGTAGATCAGCTCAAAAAGAGAGAATCTTAACTTTCCAGGAGTGTACCAGGAATGCAGGAGAGCTAAAGGCAGCTAGTCCACTCAAGGCAAGCTCATTTCTTTAATGAACGTAGCAAACATCTCTTTTAGGGTGCAGTTCATGTGATCTACTTTTCCTGACCTCTGGGGCCTATAAACAGTGTGGAGCTTCCAAGTGATGCCGAGTGCCCCTGTCTGGATTTAGATGATTTCTGCTATAAAAGCTGATCTGTTGTCACTGTATTTGGTGTCCCATGGTCTGATCAGTCCATTCAAAGGCAAAAAGTCTGGCTCTGTCACATGAGCCAGAGGTAGAAGAAGGCATTTTTGGGGGCTGAGCAGGTAAACCACCTGGCAGATTGAGGGACTTGTCCTAGGAGAGTGTATGGGTTTGGAATCACGGGGTACAAAGAAATGGTTACCTTGTTGATTGCCTGGAGATCCTAGACCAGCCAGTATCCTCCCCTGGGATT
Source organism: Lyroderma lyra (assembly GCA_004026885.1). Lineage (NCBI taxonomy): Eukaryota > Metazoa > Chordata > Mammalia > Chiroptera > Megadermatidae > Lyroderma > Lyroderma lyra. The sequence continues at coordinate 7,706 of PVJL010009642.1, forward strand.
CTTTACTGGCAGCAAGGGAGTGTTTAATCAGGTGTTCGGAGATGCCAAGTTGGGCCTCCTGGGGGATAGGATACTGTTGTTGCCTTTGTAGGCTTGTCCCTGGTAGCAGCTTGATGATAATCAGGGACCGGTTGTGGGCCAACCCAGGCAGGTTGTCTTGTACCCACGCTAGGGAGTACATGGTTTGGAACTCAGTGCCCCCAGCTTGGAGAGAATGTTCTGTCCCAGAAGAGGGATAGGGCACTCTGGCATGTCATGTGCCCTCCCAATTCGCAGAGGTGGGTCCTGCAGAACTGCTTTTGTGAGGCATGGTCCCCAGTCACTCCAAGGATGTGAGTCTTTTCACTGAGTGGCCCTACTGGGTTGTTACTACAGAGTGTTTGGTCCCAATGTTGACCATGAAAGTCATAGGTTGACCCCTACTTTTACTTTGACTGTGAGTTCATGGTAGCCAAGAAGGAGAAAGCCTGCTCTTCTTTACTCTGAGTCCAGTCTGGCCAAGCCAATGAGATCCCTTTCCATTGGTATTTGTCATGTCTTGCACGACATGGGCAGTAGGAAAACAGAAAAGGCAGTGCAAGGTGATGAAAGACAGTAGCCAAAAGTATGTATCAAGTGGGGCAAAGGGACTCCAGCCTCGTTGACTGAGCCATGAGTTCAGCCAACACATAGCTTTTATTGATGGACATACAAGAAAGTGAAACTGATTTTTCCATGGTCTGTGAGTTACGTTGCCTAGGAGACTGCTTTTCCTGAAAGTCCCAATTGTGTTCCAACATGCATTGTGTCTCTATGAGAACATATAGCCCCAAGGACTCAGTGTACTGAAACCACCCCAGGGAGTTGACTCAGTATCCAAGTCATCACTAAGGAAGCATGACTGATATCATTCTATCAGGTCACTAGAGCAAAGTGAGACACAAGGCATCCAGGGGGAAGAAGATTAACCTCAGAGAGAGTGAGGGGCTGTGCCTCACCTCTGTAGAGCCCATGCTCTCTCCTGTTGGCCCCTATAGGCCTGTGCCTGTCTTAGGTTGTTCCTCCGTTGCGGAATCTTACCTGTCATTGACTAACCAGCCATCCTCCGGGGCCACACTGCATGATGTAAGGTGTGTGAGTGAAGGAGGAACAGTTCCCTGGAGAGAGGGTCAGTTTTGTCTCCTAGATTTTCTATGCCCCCATGGCCTCCACACTTAGATCCTGCCTTAGGATATCATGGGGGATGCATGAGGGGACAGACAGGTTGGCAGTTGTAAGGCCACAGGTACTTACTGGCCACTTGGGGCCTCCCTCTTTTGGGGCACTCATTCTTCCAGTGTCCTGTCCCCTTGCAGTTAGCACAATAATGGCTGCCAGAGGGGGCCTGCCAATTTCCCACTTAGGTGGCCACCCCTTCTTTGGCTCTGTTCTTGGGTTTAGGTCCCCCTGGACCTTCAGGGTGGTTGTGAGGATGCTGACCTTCTCCTTCATCCTCAGATTGGCCTCCCTTTCTGCTATTATATCCCGATTCATGTAGACCTTGTTGGCAACCTTCAAGAGCTGAGAGAGTTCACTCCTGCAAAGCCTTTTGAGTTTTTGCAATTTGCTGCATATGTCCAGGGCTGCCTGCACCACAAAGAACGTGTTAACCATTCTTTGGCTTTCAGCCGCTTCAGGGTCAAAACGTATAGACCCGGTAAGTCTCACAGTCTCTCATGGTAGTCTCCAGGAGCCTCTTCTGGCTGCTGTGTGACTGTGGAGACCTTAGACATGTTCAGTTTCTTTGTTCCAGACCAAAATCCTTGTAGTAGTGCCTCTTGGTACCGCTGGATCTGGGCCCGCCCTTCCTCAGTTATGAAATCCAAGGCTGGGTGACTAGGGCCCAGGTTCTGGGAATCAGTGATTCCTGCTGGGGCATTTTCCTCTAGCCATTGGTGGGCCCCCTTAAGATTCTTTGTCTCTTCTCAGTATTAAAAAGTATCTGCAATAGCAACTGACAGTGCTCGCACAGATTTGAGAAGTGTCATTATTTAGTTAAGGCTTCCAACTCAGTTGGGTTTGTGCCATGAAGACCTTGGCCTGTCCTTGACTATTGCAGTAGAACTGCACCCATGGGGGAGGCATGTGGGTGACTTCTAACCAAGAATCTATGTATGGGAACTGGTTCAGGTGGCCTGGAGTTCTGGTAACAAAGTGCCAGACACAACAGACCACTGGGACAACTAGTGCCTTTTCCAATGGCCATCTGAACTGAAATATGGGCCATTTGAACTTGCAGAGGGTCAGAAGCTTGCCAGGGGTTATCTTAACTTCATAGTCACTAGGAAAGCCCTTCCTGAAGTTTTTCAACATACAGTCTAAGACTGTGGGTTGGCTGTACCCTGACTTCATGTTTCCCATGACCTTTGCCACAAGACAGACAAAGGGAAGGGGTGCCTCCCAAAGGAGACCTCTCAGGTGCCTGCCTGACTGCATCCCTTGTGGGACTTTAGGCGTGACTTGGCTAAGGTATACCCGTATAAGCCCCGGGCTCGATTGTCCTCACAAGGACAAATCATCGTTGTGCCTTATGACATCACCATGGAACTGTTACCAGAAAATGGGGTGTCCTTATGACACAATGTTCAGGTTCGTGGTGTCTCAAGCAAAGAATTGAAGGACACACACACACAAAAGTATAGAGGTGAAACAAAGAGATAGTTTATTGAAGAGAAAGTACACTTCAAAGAGGTAGGAGCGGGCTCGAGCAAAGAGAGTGGCTCAAGAGCCCCCATCAACAAGGCTTTGGTACTTTTATTTTCTTCCATGTCTTCAGGGGAGACACCTCTGGGCATGGGGTCTCTTGATTGACAAGACTTATTGACAAGAGGCCTATTACATAATGCCTTCTGAATGTGCATGCACTTTCCCAGAGTTCAGTCTGTTATAATGATATTAATGACCTTCCGGGCATATGTATGATATTACAATGATGGTAAAATGAGGCCCAGGTGAGATGAAGGTCATTGTAACTCTCACCACGCAGGCGTTAGGAACTGGCTAAAACTTGTGGTCTTCTTGTGCCCTCTAACTTCCTTGTATTTGCCTGGAACTTCCTACTGTGCTCCCTACCCTGGGGCAAGGATTACTAGTGAGAGGGTGGTATCAAGGCAGTGACTATCCAGCAGGGCAGTCTTATGAGAGGGGTCCTGAGATTCCTCTTATTCTATCTGCCTTCCTCACATTTTCTTGAGAGACCAGATCCCCACAAATCTTTATGGGAAGCTGAGGGGCTGAAGGTCTCACCTTCTGTATCTGCTTCCTGCTGAAGATGGTCGTTGTCCCTACCTATTGGGGATCCATGGAGCTCTCACTCTATCTGATCTAAAAGGGGAAGGGGTCTTGAGATCCACCATGTTGACTCCTTTGGTTGAGATGGACTGGAAGCCATGTTGGGGTACCACTAGTATCTTGATGGTTGCTAGATTAGGAGAAATTAATTCAGTTAGTAGGTTAAAGGCATTGATCAGAGAAATAGGTTTTAAAGCCCTTGTCACTGGGTGGTTTCAGGATGGAAATTCTGTTGCTTGGGGTGAGGAGCCAGAGAAAATTAATAAGGAAAGCAATTAAGACTTTGCACTAGGAAAAAGGTAAAACTGAGAGCTAAAGAACAAGAAAAAGGAGTCTTTAGTGAAGTGGGGTGAATGGCTGCTCTGTTCAGCCCATATCAGAACCACAGGTTAGGGCTCATTTGGACTCCACAGCTGAGGCTGTGGAGTCACAAAATGGATCAGTGGATGCAAGCCTGCATTATCCGCATTCATTCACAAATTCACTCAGAGGTTATAACATTCCCACCCAGCTGAATTCCTGACTATGAAACTCCCGTGAGTCCCTGGGAGGCGATCAGGCTCCCCTTCTGCCCACTCAGGTGGGACTAATTGAGCAGGATCTGGGGACCTTACCATATCCAACACCTGCTCTGGAATCTGTCTTGTCGAGCCTTCTATGAGTCTGGTAGTGAATGTGGGCCAAGGCCGGCTAGAGGTAGCTGCCTCAGAGACTGCCTAAAATGGGTAGGGCACACCTTCCCCTCTGAGGCTTCTCCCACCATTGGCTATCCATTCTTGCACAACCTGAGGCTGCAAAGGGCCAGTGTAGTTGGGGTTCCTGGTCAGGGAGCCAAATGTTGCAGAAGGCTCTACCCATTCTCCTGTTGAAAAGACCAAGCAGCACTCGGAGCATTTGCAACTTTAGGCTGTTTATTTTATGCAGGTGGTCCCAGAGGAGTTACCTCCAAAGTCTGAGCCCTCAACAAAGGTGGTATGGGGAAATTTATAGCATAGCATTTCCATAATAACATCAGTTTCCCACAGGTAGGCTAGGGTTGGCGAGAAAAGGAGTTCAGGGAGAAGAAGAACCAGGAGGTGTCTTGGGGTGGGGCGGTGGTCCCAGACTAGGCTATCAGCCATGTTGGGAGACAATATTTCTCTACATTGCTCTGAGGAAGTTAAAGAGCCTCACTGCTTCCATAACATTCCAGAAATTGTAAGTTACACCAAAGGTATAGCAACTCGTACCATGAAACTCTGATTTTTTCTTGGTTCTTTGTCTATCAAAGGAAAGAATTCAGTCAAGAGACAGTTTGTGAATATACAGAAAAGTTATTTTAGTATAGAAAAGTTAAAAGTTAAAATGTACACTCCAAAAAGGTGGAATGGACTGACCCTAGAGCAGGAAGCAGCTCCCCTTCCATTGTTTGCAAGGTTTTGTATCTCTGGGTGTAAACTTTTTGCCATTTCTTTGCTGCCTGATCATTCTAAAAAGGGCCAAAGCTACATAATAGTACGATTTTGGGAAGTAGGGCCTATGGTTGAATAGGTGGGGCTTTTTCTCCTTTCAATTTGAGAATAGCTGATAATGGGCCAGGACTTACTTCCAGATTTTAGGGCATCTATTAATGGTCATCATTACAAGCAAGATCCTCTTCCCACATTCGTTCTCTTTATCTTTTTAATTTAGAGGCAGCTGATAATGGGCAGGGACAACCCCTCCCCTCCTGCTTACTTCCACCCATCTGCCCACTCTGTAACAACTATTAGTGTAAATATTGGCTATTTGATTTCTAGTTGATTGACAAGCTCCTGTTAGAACAATGAACTCAGCTTGTTGAAAAGATCTTACTTAGGTAAATAAGAACGTTTAACTTATATTTACCATGGAAGTTATTGCATATCCAGCTCTGTAATATTCCTATTTATATTTCAGATATGATTCATCTGTAATTCAAATTAAGTAAACTTTATCAATAAGAGTTTCCTGTGAATTATTCCTAAGAATAAGACGGTGGTCAGTAAGCAGAACACAATCATAGATGTCTTCATCCTGCTAAGAAAGTAGCGAAGTTGCTGGGTTACAACTGTTACATCAAGTTAAATTAATAATAGGTGTAGAAAGCAAGAGTACAAGAAGCCAGTATAGAATGGTTGAGTGTGATGAGAGTTCAGTGGAGATTCAATAGAAAGAGTAATATAAAAGAGAGCCCATAACTATTTCCTCTGTTATTTGGCATTATGTGACTGTAGCAGAGATGGCTGTCATGCAGGGATGGAGTCATTTAACTGCTGAGTTTAATTGTCTAGAGCTTCTTTAGCTTGTTTACCTTCAGGGTTCCATTAAATTAAATCAGGATGATCTGATTTTAATAAGGCATATAGAAGTGTAGAGAAGTATTGCCTCCCAACATGGCCGATAGCCTCATCTGGGAACCCACCCCTGGAGTCACTTCCTGGTTCTTCTTCTCCCTGAATCCCTGTTCCCACCAACCCTAGCCTGCACATGGGAATCTGCTGTTATTATGGAAATACTATGCTATAAATTTCCCCACCTTGCCTTTATTTGGGGCTCAAACTTTGGAAACAATTCTGAGCCCACCAGCATAATATAAGCAACCTGAACTTGCAAGTACTCTGAGTGCTGCTTGGTCTTTCTGACAGGTGAATAGGTACAGCCTTCCACAATATTTTGGTTCCCTGACCAGGAAGCCCAACCACACTGGCCCTTTGCAGTCACTGGTTTGGGTGAGTGCGGGCAGCAGATGGTGGGAGGAGCCCTGGAGGGGAAGGTGCACCCTGCCAACTTAGGCAGTCTCTGATACAGCTACCTCTAGTCGACCCCATTTGTGATCACCACCCGACTCATAGGAAGCTTGACAAGACAGGTTCTGGACCAGGCATCGGATATGGTAATTCCCCGCAGCCTTACTTAGGCCCACCCAAGTGGGTGGAAGGGGAGTCTGATCACCTCTCAAGGACTCACAGGTGTCCCAGAGTCAGGAATTTGGCTGGGCGGAAATGTTATAACCTC
>PVJL010009642.1:14129-43456 GCA_004026885.1 Lyroderma lyra
CTTTGTCCGCAAAGACTTATGTACCCCAATGTTCATTGCAGCGCTGTTCACAGTGGCCAAAACATGGAAACAACCAAAGGTCCCTGCGACAGATGACTGGATAAAGAAGCTGTGGTACATATACACAATGGAATATTACTCAGCTGTAAGAAAAGATGAAATATTGCCATTTGCAACAAAATGGATGGACCTGGAGATCGTCATGCTAAGTGAAATAAGCCAGACAGAAAAAACAAAGAACTGCATGATTTCACTCATATGCGCAATATAAAACTGAAAGCAAAGAAAAAAAGAAATGAACAAACAAATAACCCATGGACACAATCAATAGTTTAATGTTTATTTGGGGATGAGTGGGTTAGGGAGGGGAGAAAGGGGAGGGGGTGGGAGAGGAGGTGGGGAAGCTAAATATAAGGGGATGGAAAAAGAAGTCACATTAGGTGGTGAACTTATTATACATCAAGTTGACAATGCACTGTAGAATTGTATGCCTGAAACCTATGTAATCCTTGCTAACAGATGTCACCCCAATAAGTCTAACAATAAAAATGAATTAAAAAAATGTTATAACCTCTGAACAAATGTATGAGTGTGTGAGTGAATGCAGATCATGGAGGCTTGCGTACATTGATCTATTTTGTGGCTCCGCAGCCTTGGCTACAGAGTCTGAGTGGGCCCTAACTTATGGTTCCGTAGCGACATCATAAGATATACCAGTGATTTGTCCTTGTGAGAACAACCAGGCCCAGGACTTATATGGGTATACCTTAGCCAAGATGTGCCTCAAAGTCCTATGAGGGACATGGCCAGGTGGGCACTTAGGAGGTCTCCTTTGGGAGGCATCTCTTCCCTTTGTCTCTCTTGTGACACCGGTCATGGGAAACATGAGATCAGGAACGGTGTTAGACTGTATGTTGAAAAACTTCAGGAAGGGCTTTTCTAGTGACTACAGGGTAAAGATGACCCCCGGTAACCTCTGGACCCTCTGTGAGGTTGAATGGCCCATATTTCAGGTCAGATGGCTGTCAGAAGGGACACTAGATGTTCCAACAGTCCATTGCATTTGGCAGGTCATTACTGAGACACCAGGATACCCAAACCAATTCCCATATACAGACTCTTGGTTAGAAGTTGCCCAGACACTTCCCACATGAGTGTGGTTCCAGTGCAATAATCAGGGACAGGTTAGGGTCTTTGTGGCCCAAACCCAACTAGGTCAGAAGCCTCAACCAAATAAGGACACTTCCTGAATCTGTACAAGTGACCCTGAGGTGAAGCCGATTCTACCTCAGCCGTATGTCCTGCAAAGACCCACAGCTCCAGGAACTCTACCTGTGGACACTCCCCCTCCATCAGACCCAACGAACCCACTCATTCTGGGGCCAGCCCCGGAGGAAAGCAACCCCGCATCCCCACAGCTGGTGGCAAGACTGACTAAATCCAGCAACCCTCCAGATGCCAGTGAGAGAGTACAGGGAGCCGGAGAGAAGGGACAAAGACAGCACTATGCAACCTGGCAGAACCATGATGTATTACCAACCCTTCTCCACTACTGATCTCCTAAATTGGAAATATGACACCCAGTCATACTCTGAAAAACCACAGGCAATAGTTGACTGCTAGAGTCCTTTTTTCAGATGCACCACCCCACCTGGGAGGACTGTCAGCAGCTATTGCGGAATCTCTTTAATACTGAGGAGAGACAAAGTATCTTAAGTGGGGGTCCACCAATGGCTAGAGAAAAACACCCCAGCAGGAGTTGCTGACTCCAGAACCAGGGCCCTAGTCATTGCCCTGAAGTACGCCCAGCCTGGGACTTCATAACCGAGGAAGGGAGGGCTCAGATCCAGCGGTACCAAGAGGCACTACTACAAGGAGTTTGGGCTGGAGCAAAGAAACCAATGAACATGTCTAAGGTCTCCACAGTCACACAACAACTAGAAGAGGATCCCAGGGACTACCATGAGAGACTCTGTGAGACTTACCGGGTCTATACTTTCTTTGACCCTGAAGTGGCTGAAAGCCAACGAATGGTTAACGCCTTCTTTGTGGTGAAGGCAGTCCCAGACATATGCAGGAAATTGCAAAAACTTGAAGGTTTTGCAGGAATGAACATCACTCAGCTCTTGGAAGTCGCCAATGAGGTCTACATCAATCAGGACATAATAGCAGAAAGGGAGGCTGATGGGAGGATGAAGGAGGTCAGCCTCCTCGCAGCTGCCCTGAAGGACCATGGGGACCAAACCCGAAGGAAAATAACCAAAGAAGGGACAACCACCTGAGGGGAGACTCAGCAGGCACCCCCTAGCGGCCAATCAATGTGCTTACTGCAAGGAGACAGGACACTGGAAAAATGAGTTCCCCAACAGAGGGAGGCCCTGAATGGCCAGTAAGTACTAATGGGAACCCATGGGAAGGGATCTCATTGGCTTGGCTGGACTGAGCTCAGAATAAGAAAGACAGGGCTTTCTCCTTCTTGGCCCCCATGAACCTACAGTCGAAGTAAAAGTAGGAGCCAACCTATGACTTTCATGGTCAACACTGGGGCTGAACACTTTGTAGTTACCACTCAGTAGGGCCACTCAGTGAATGGACAGCCCCCATCCTTGGAGCAACTGGGGATCGTGCCTCACAAAAGCAGTTCTGCAGGACCCACCTCTGCAAATATGGAGGGCAAATGACATGCCAGAGTGCCCTATCTCTCTTGTGGGATGAGACATAGTCTCCAAGCTGTGGGCGCTGAGTTCCAAATCATGTACCCCCTAGCATGGGCAGAAGACAACCTGCCTGGGTTGACTCACAACTGGGCCCCAATTATCATCGAGTGGCTACCAGGGACATGCCCACAAAGACAACAACAATATCCAATCCCCCGGGAGGCCCAACTTGGTGTCTAGGAACACCTGATTGAACACTCCCTTGCTGCAAGTAAAGAAACTCGGGGGAGGATACTGGCTGGCCCAGGATCTCTGGGCAATCAACAAGGTAACCATCTTCTTGCACCCAATGGTTCCTAACCTATACACTCTTTGTCCAAGTCCCTCAATCTGCCAGGTGATTTACCTGCTTAGTCCTCAAAGATGCCTTCTTCCTCCTCCAGCTGGCACCACAGAGCCAGCCTCTTTTTGCCTTTGAATGGACTGATCTGACCACAGAACACCAAACACAGCAACAATGGATCGACTTCTATAGCAGAAACATCCAAATCCTGACAGAGGCACTCAGCATCACTTGGAAGCTCCACACTGTTTACAGGCCCTAGACTTCAGAGAAAGTAGGATGTATGGACCACACCCTAAAAGCAACTTTAGCCAAGTTCAGCCAAGAAATGGGTCTACAGGGAGTACACCAGGAAACCTCTATCAATTAGGTGACAAGAATATAGCGGAGCAACTCCAGGCCATAGGGATGGTCCTCCCAGGGCTGCAAAGCTATACTATGGAGAGGGCCCCCATTGCACTGAGTAACCCTGCCCAATCCTTTCAAGAGAGCAACTTAGTCTGGGTCAAAGACTGGAAAAAGGAACCCCTCAGTCCGCATTGGGGAGGTCTTCACACATTAATCTTAACAACCCCCATTGCTCTTAAGGTTCCAGGAATCATCCTGTGGATCTATCATTCGAGAGTGAAAAAGGCCCAACCAGAGGAGGATCTGGAGACTTGGAGAGCTGAGTAGAACCCATTGGACCCACTAGCCTTCAACATCCATTTCGGGCCTTTGAGGGAAAATGTCACAAGCCTTACCAGCCCCCCTGATCAGGGAAAATTTATTCCCTATGTGACTGTATGAGCCCACAGTGCTTCGATAGGCAACGATCAGACCTATTGTAGGCCCCCTGGACTCTTTTTCCTGTACAGCATCACAGCATACTGGTGCCTACAGACCAACTCAACCAGTACATGTTTACACATTTTCCTGACCCTCAATATCTTGGTTCACACTGATCAAGAAATATAACAGAAGCTCACTCCTCCCTTACACTCAAGGAAGATGCAAACACCCCTTTTCCCCTTTCTAGTAGGTGCTGGGGTTCTAGCCAGAATTGGCACTGGGGCAGGGGAGCTTGGTTCCTCATTCAGGTTTTATTGCAAACTTCTGCAGGAACTAAATGAGGACATGGAGAGTAGCAGACTACCATCTCCCCCTCCAGAGTCATATTGATCCATCACTCTCCAAAATCAGTGTGCTCTAGACATCCTCATTGCAGAGAAGGGAGGCATCTGCCTCTTCCTAGGTGAGGAATGTTGCTATTATGTAAATCAGTCTGGGATTTTTACCACCAAGGTGAAAGAACTAAGGGACAGAATACAATGAAAATGAGAACTACTAGGCTCCTGGCCCTGGAATCTCAGTCAATGGTCATCATGGCTCTTACCATTGGCTGGCCCACTGATTACTACTCTTATTCTGGCTGCTATTGGCCCTTGCTTGATTAACTCCTTGATAAAATTTTTAGGGACCTCTGTAACCAACAGGGCCATGGCCAGAATATTAGCCCTGCGAGGCTATCAGCCACTAGAGGATAATGATGCCCTATAGATGAGCATGTCCCCTCATTAGGGTATCAAAGTGGGTATATAGAGAAATATTGCCTCCCAACATAGCCAATCACCTAGTCTGGGATGCCCCCACCCCCCGCCAGAGCCACTTCCTGGTTCTTCTTCTGCCTGAACTCTTATTCCCATCAACCCTACCCTGTGCGTGGGAAACTGCTGTTATTATGAAAATGCTATGGTATAAATTTCCCCACCCCACCTTTATTCAAGGCTCAGACTTTGAAAAGAATTCCTGAGACCCGTCCAGCATAAAAAAAACAACATGAACTTGTAAGTACTCTGAGTGCTGCTTGGTCTGTCTGATAGGTGAATGGGTAGAGCTTTGCACAACATTCAGAAGGTAGAGCTTTCCACAACAGTAGCAGGACCATTAATTAAAAAATTGAAATCTAGTTGTGATGTTATAGCAGAAACAGGCTACCATGGAAGTCAAACGACACTCGGAGAGTTAGAGAACCAGTTTTATTATGCCAGTGGGCTTAGATGAGTTACAGTCTTCCAATTCTGAGCCCCGACTAACAGGCTATTTGCATTCTTGTAGGATTGGGGTAGGGACTAGCGGACGTGATAAGCAAACAAGGTTACAGAAGCTAAATGTATATATTAGGCATCTGGGGGAAGGAATGCTAAGGTGGAAGTTCACAGAATTTACATTTAACAGCTTACAGAATTTACATGAAAAGGCTTACAGAAACAGCTTTGTCCATAGTTTTCCTCTTCATTCCCCACTTTGATACCCTTATAAGTGTTTATGGGGCATCACCATATATCTCCAACTTGGTGTAGGCCAGGGATTGGTATCCCTCTAAGGCCAGTACTTGAGCAGTGGTTGTCCTGTTCACTGTGGTTTCAATGAACTGATTATAGCTTGGAGGATACAGGGCCCTAATGTGATGGCTAGCAGGACTATTGGCAAAGGGTCAGTGAAGGGTAATAGCCATGAAGTCAAGTTTCCTAACTCTTTTACTGTCCAAGGGTTTTCTAGCTCTGTTTTTCTTCTCTGAATACACTCCCTGAGTTCTTTAACCTTTCCGGCTATTACCCTGGACTGGTTTACAAAATAGCAACATTCTTCTGCTAGAAACATATAGGTTTCCCCCTTTTCTGCAGTGAGTAGATCTAAGGCTCTCTCGTTCTGCAGTGCCATTGTCCCAGTGCACAGAGGTGCCCCCAACCAGTCCTGTAGCTAAGAGCAGAGTCAGCATTCTGGCACCGGCTAGGAGTAATGGCTGGCAGGTCTTCACAGTTCTACCACTGGTTGGAGTTCTGGGCACCACCAATGGAGGTCCTTCATGTCTTTCACTTATTCCTGGGCTGGACGTTCAACACCTTCCACAGAATTGGTTTGTGTTGCCCAGGTCTCTGATGTATCCCTGGTGTTGGCCTTTTTGACCCGAGTATGGTGGATCCAGGGTGCTGTACCTGTATAACCATGTGTGGGCCTGTCCACATGGGTTGCAGGGGTTCCTTTTTGATGATAGGTTGGGTCTCCCATATAAGATTTCAAATGGGAAGTAGCCCGAGGATCCAGGAGCACACCGGACCCGCATTAGGGCAAGAAGTAGTACATCTACCCATGGGAGTCCTGTTTCTTGACAGAACTTAGCTAGTGTGGTCTTGAGGGTTCGGTTCATATGTTCAACTTTCCCTGAGCTTTGAAGACTGTAGGTGGCATGCAACCTCCAGTGGATTTTCAGTAACTTTGTTATTGTTTGGATAACATGAGATATAAAAGCAGGTCCATTGTCTGACCCTATTGAAAGAGGGAGCCCATAACGAGGTATTATTTCTCTTAACAGAGCTTTTACAACCTCTTGTACCTTCTTGGTATGGGTGGGAATTACTTAGTTTGAGTAAGTGCAGACTAAGACAAGTAGGTGTTTATTGCCTCAACATGGCTTCACCTCAGTAAAGTCAATTTCTATGTCTTTGAAGGAAGATATCCCAGCGAATTGGATTCCTGGGACCTGTCTAGGCCCCTGTGCCACCTTGTTTTTAGCACAAGTAATGCACCTAGTACTAATTTGGGCACAGAAGTTCAGGAGCCTGGCAATGTGGTAATATCTGGTGAGTCCCATTTTGAGAGTCATCTTTCCCCAATGAGTCAGGTGATGGTATTGTTTGACTATGTGATAAATTAATTCCTTGGGAATGAAAAGTGTGTGGTCCAGTCGTTGCCACCAGCCCTTATCAGTCTGTGTGCTCCCCTTGGCCTTTGCCCATTGGTCTTCCTCTGGAGTACACTTTGGATTTTCTGATAGGTTTGGGGCTAAAAGTAACTTGGAATCTGGGTCCAGGTTTGGGACTGTCCTGGTCTTGGCAGCAGCTTCTTGTGCTGCCTGATCCACCAGGCAGTTCCCCTGACTACTGGGTCAGTCCCCCTTTGGTCTCCTTTGCAGTACTGCTATTTCCTTCTATTGCCAAACAGCGTCAAGTAGCTGGAGAATTTCTTTGTTTTTTTATTTCCTTTCCTCTGGCTGTAAGTAGCTCTCTTTCTTTGTAAATGGTCCCATGGATATGTAAAGTAGAGAAGGTATATTTGGAGTCAGTGTAGATGTTGACTTTCTTTCCTTCCACATGCCTAAGTGCCTGAGTTAGGGCCCATAGCTTGGCCCTTTGGGCTGACCATCCTTGTGGCAGTGCCTCAGCCATGATGACTCAGTCTTGAGTAGTTATTGCATATCTGGCCTTTCATTCCCCATTCTAGGTGAAGCTACTTTCATCTGTGAAGAGTACCATGTCACACATGGGGAGGGGAATGTCAGTTAGGTTAGGCCAGCTGGAGATTTCATCTATGGTTTCCTCACAGTTATGGTCAGATGGGCCACTTCTGCAGAAAGGAATGTGGCTGGACTCAAGGTTCCTGCCACTTTCAATATCACTGATGGGCTCCCACACAGCAGGCCATGGCAGTGCACCATCCTGGCACCAGTGAGTCACTGGTAGTCTTGGCCATTCATCAAGGCTGCCATCACTTGGGGGACCTTCACACAGATTTTCTGACCCAGGGCAAGCTTGCCAACTTCCCAGATGAGAGCAACCACAGTCACCAGTGCTCGGAGGTAGTGGGGGCCATCTATCAGCCAGTAGGTCAAGTTGCTCAGACAATCAGGATGTGGGGCCCCACCAGGGTCCAACAACCTGGATGGGGACCTTCAAGACCATGTGTCCCTTTACACAGACTAAAAGGTTGAATTCCCAGTTCACATTTGGGAGTAACAGAGGTTGCTCTGGCTGAATGGCACCATCCACATTCAGTTGTTCGGAGCCCTGGGTCTCCTACAAGGGCATCTGGTATGTGGCTGCATGATGGACTGAGCATAGGCTCATTCCGATGGTTTCTGGATGGCTAGGTGGGCTCCGGCTCATGAGGAGGAGAGACCAATGGTGAGGGGCTCTCAGGCAGGTCAACTGGGGCCAGGAAGGTGGCAGCACTGGGGGAGCTGGCAGCGTGTATGGCAGAGGGGCTGGTTCCTCCTCTGGGTCTCCCTGATGAATTGGCTTCAGTGGTCTTCTCCCCTTTCAGAGTTAAGCTATCAAAACCCTTCACTATCCCTTACTGTTTGCTCAGAACTGAACCTAAGGAAGGAGTGTCCGTGTGTGCTATTTGCAGCCACAAATCTATATAGGAAAACTGGTCAGGATGGCCAGGACTCCCAGTAATTACTTTATAAACTGTGAAGACCTTGGGGATGTCAAAGGTCCCTTCTGGTGGCCAGCCAAACTGAAAACTGGGCCAGTCAATGTCACAGAAAGTTCGGAGTTTTCCTTGTGTCAATTTGACACCATCGTCATCAGAATAACCTTTCTTAAAGTTCTTGAACATACAATCTAATATGGTTGGCTTAGACTGACTGGATCCCATTTCTTTATGTACATAATGTGGTCCTCCCAGATAGATGCCTTCCCACATCTGGTATTGCAAAATGAACAAAGGAGGGGAGCCCCCTGGAGGATGCCTTTCTGATGCCTGCCTGGCAGAGTCCTTCGTGGGACTTTAAGGTGTATCTTGGTTAAGGTGCACCCATATAAACCCTGGGTCTGGTTTTCCTCAAGAGGACAAGTCACCATTTTGCCTTAGGAGGTCACCACAGAACCGCAGGTTAGGGCCCACTTGGACTTTGTAGCCACAGCTGTAAAGCCACAGACACAGTCACACAGAAGCCTTTCAGATGCCCACCTGGCTGTTTCCCTTATGGAATTTTAAGATGTTTCTTGGCTAAGGTGCACTCGTATAAATCCCGGACCTGGTTGTCCCTGAGAGGACATGTCATCTTTTAGCCTTATGATGTAACCACGGAACTGCAGGTTGGGGCCCATTTAGACCCCGTAGCTACTGCTGTGGGGCCATAGATAGAGGCACACAGTCAGACAGTCACACAGTAACACAGTCACACATCCAATCACATAGAGGTTATCACATATCTCTCCCAGCCCCTAGGTTTTCTCTACCTGATGTCTCGCAGTGGAGACTTTGGGAGTTGATCAAGCTCCCCTTCTGTCCAAAGACAGGCCTTACTGGGGCTTTGTTTTCAGGACCTTACCTTATCCAGAATCCTGATCCCTGAAGGTTTAGTCCATTTCTCCATGGAGTCTGGCCGGTTCAGGTCACCTCTAGGCACAGTGCCCCCACCCCCGGGAAGGAGGTCCCATAAAAGTTCCAGGTAGCATCACCTTGTTTGACTCAGTAGGACCTCCACCGCTAGTTGGCTTCCATTGCCATGCCGGTGGTGCAACAGGCCAGCATGGTTGGCTTTTTGGTCAGGGAACCAAAATGTTATCGCAGAAACAGGCTACTATGGAAGTCAAGTGGCACTTGGAGAGTTGGAGAACAAGTTTATTATGCCTGCGAGCTCAGAGGAGTTACAGTCTCCAAATTCTGAGCCCTGACTAACAGGCTATTTGGATTCTTATAGGATTGGGGTGGGGACTGGCAGATGCAATAAGCAAGCAGGGTTATAGAAGCTAAAGGCATATATTAGGCATCTGGGGAAAGGAATGCTAAGGTGGGAATTCACAGAATTTACATTGAACAGCTTACAGAATTTACATTAAAAGTCTTACAAAAACAGCTTTGTCTGTGATTTTCCAATTCAGTGACAGTATCTAGTCAAACCCAGGAATCCTCTAAGCTGTTTTTGTTTGTTTGTTTGTTTTTAGAAGAGGAGAGAATATTATTTTGACTCAGGGTTAATTAGCAGCCCATCTTTAGATATTAGATAACCAAGATACATTACTTGGGGTAAATAGAATTGAAACTTGTTTTTTGAGACTCTATGTCCTTCTATGTCTAGTTATTGTAATAGGTAAATTGTGACCTCTAACTTTAATATAGCCTAGAACAAGGTTGTCCAAATTTTTGGCTTCCCTGGGCCACATTGAAAGAAGAAAAATTATAGAAGAGGAATTGTATTAGGCCACACATAAAATACACTAACACTAATGACAGTTGATGAGCTAAAAAGAAAATTACAAATATCTCAAAATGTTTTAAGAAAGTACAAATTTGTCTTTGGCTGCATTCAAAGCCATCCTGGGCCACATGCAGCCCACAGGCCACAGGTTGGACAAGCTTGGTCTAGAGCATAAGAGTAAATCATCCACATATTTGATTAGAAGAAATACTCTGGAAAATTCAACATCATTCATATCAGATTTTAATTTTTGAGAGAAATAGGTGGGATTTTGTGTATATCTTTGAGGTATTATTGTTCAAGCAAACTCCTAATCTTGCCAGGTGGAAAAGCAAAAAGATATTTTTTTGTCTTTATTTACAGGAATGCTAAGAAACACACTACATAAATCTATCACTGGAAAATATTAGCAATATATACAGAGATAGCTGATAATGGGATATATAGATTTGGAACCACAGGTATCTTTATTTACAGCTATCACATTCTGTGCAAATCTCCATATCTTACCATTGGCCTTCTTAACTGGAAGGATAGAAGAATTACAGGGGTTTATACTTGAAATCATAAGCCCTCCCTTTTTAAAAATGATTTTGTATAATGTGCTAATTTCAGCTAGTGCTTCAAGCCCTAAGAGATATTGGCATATTAGGTAGAGGCAAATTATTGTCAGTAGTTATTTTAATAGGAGTTGCTGACCTAATCTCGCCAATTCCAGTACTATGAAAGACCCAGAGTTCCACTTAAACATCCTATAACAAACATTCAGGCAGTCTCAAGATTAGTTTTCTCTCATGTGATTTTTTTAAAATAATTATTTTTCCAATTGGTTTAGTATCTGATTCAGTTAATTCTAAATACATTTTACCCATCTGGAAGAAGGATATGTGGGTGTAATTGGTTTAGAGAAAGTCTCACCCTATTAGGTAAGTTGGGAAAGATTTGACTAGTAAAAATATGTTGCCTCATAATACTTTCTAGCTGGAAGAGAACAGGTTCTGATTTTTAAAAAGACATTGGTTGATTAAGTCCCTACCATTTGTACAGAAGTTTTACCCTGGAAAAGAGGGTAACTTAGTTGAGTAGTGTTAAGAACAGATAAAGTAGCCTCAGTATCTACAAGGGCCTTAGTAATTTTCTCTATTATGCTAATTCCAGTTGCTCCTGAAGTATTAATAAGAAGGAAAAATGCCCTCTAGGAGTTCCCTGATGGTGTAGTGGCTTAAGGCTTTGGTGTTGGCACTGTCAGCGCTGTGGCCTGGGTTCAATTCCCAGTCAGGGAGCTACCCACATACCAAAAAAAAAAAAAAAAAGAAAAAAAAAAAAAAGAAATAAAATGCCCTCTAATAGTCTTTAGAGCAAACTTATGCTTGCTTCTGTTTTTTATTTTCTTTTCTAAATCTCATTTCAGTTTTCTAAAAGCCTTCTTAAGGTGACTAGACTTCTTATAATAAAAGCAGAGTCCTCTACAATAGTGTCCCCAGCAAATCTTATTTAGTAATTCTGTTGCTTTGCTCTCAGAAACCAGTAGGTGTGTTAATTGAGATAGGTTAGAATAGCCAGGATTATATGTTCTAACAGATAATTCATATTATTTTGTGAACTCATCAGAATTCTGAAAAGGGTCAGGGGAATCTTTAGCAGATTACTTAGTTCTACTCTTATACAATAGCTGGTTTCCCCCTCCCTGAAACTGGTTTTTCTCTAAAGGGAGCTGTCAGAATTTCAGGTTTTATTTTTGTCCTAGTCTATGCTGGTCTGCTTTTTATTGAGTGTCTCTTAGGTCAATATGGTGCTGGGGTAAAGATATAGAAGATAAGGAGAAGAAAAATAAGAAGAGAATAAGTCCAGACAACAAAGTAAATGGTACAGTGAGATAATTGAGGAGGAGAAAAAAGTAGGATGTTTTTATTGAGCTGCTTCAGAAACATTTTTTAGTTCAGAGACAGTCTCTAAATTTTATTATTTCCTGAAGAGAATAACATCTCTTTAAGCCTCTCATTCATTCACTTTGATTTTAGATCCAGCTTTTTTAAAATTGTGCACATAAAAATTAATTTAAATGTCAAAAGAGCACCATTTCTGCCATCTTGTGTTGATCCCATCTAATTAAATCTTCCCATTTCTGTAAGTACCTGCAAGTAAAAACTCCCTAGGAACTGTTCATTTGTAAGTTTTAATTGGGCCAGGGTCTGGGAAACTGTTAGCCTAAAATGCACAATTTCCCATATTAGTTTTAATTTTATTCTTTTTTTTTTTCAGATCTGCAAAATCTGAACAATTTCTAGTGCAATTGTATAGCAGATTGAAGTGTGCTGCTTATGGGTTTAGCTTCAGGGTCTCTAATCTCTCAAGTCACTTCAACCCGCTTGTGTCTTGATTTCTCTCCCCAGATGTCTAATAAAACTATGAGGACTTGGAGTACTGGATAGCCTTTATATGTGTGTCCCTTGATGAGTCAATCATTTTATTACAATTGTGTTGGAATTCCCTATGGGGCCACTGCTCATTTTGAGGAGTATCATCAAACACCTCCACATAGATTCTTAGTCACCAAAGAATACCCAAAATTTGAGCTTGAGGGAGTAAATGACCCTTATCTTTGGAGCTGAACAAGTTCAGACTCTCAGTCATCCAGTGACAGGTTTTGTTCAGACTTCCAGTAAGCAATTCCAATTGAAAAAGCCCAAATTAAAAGAGACAGCCACCCATTTTTCCCTGTCCCTGAGTTATCTCAACTGTTGTTCTAAGTGTGTGTTGTCTCAATGCTTAAACTTTAATGCCACCTTGATGATTAAAAAAAAAATAATAAAAGCAGCTCAAATAAAGTCAGGCTTCCTACCTTAAAACAAGGAGTTGTGGAATTCAAAGAAAAACTTACCAAAGTTCATTTGATGTTAAGTGGAGAATCAGTGGGGCACAACTGAACTTAGCTGATACCTAGCACCAAATCAAAGTCTGCAAGGTAGTCATGGGTATTCTTCTTTGGAATCCAGCTGACTGCACCCCATAAATGTCAATGTAAGAAACATTCAAACCTGTAGAGAACTTTGCTGAGTTTGTTGGAGCCAAACTGATGATAATTGCTGAGAAGCAAAATTTCAGTGGATTAAGAATATGTTCTAGACAATGACAGTTTCATAGCTTATATTATACATTAGAATAAAAAAAGAGAATAAGGTGGATTGCATTAAATTATTTGGCCATTGATTAAAGGGGTGAGAGAGAGCAAAGTGGGGAAATCTATGGGATTGAATACAAAGTAAAATGGAGAGACACAAACTATTTTTTACACTGTTGAGTACAGAATAGTAAATAATTAATGTTTTATACCATATAGAGATAGTACGGGAAATAAAATAATAGTGAGGGGTTCTGTGGTTCAATGCTTTGGTTCATTGGGTTCTTCTGAGGGGTCCAGGAAGAGGAGTTACTCTGACATTCCAAGGGTATGTTATCTTAGATGCAAAAAGATGACAGGCTGATTTAAGGTAAAAACTGACCTATTTCAAAGAAACTACAGGACAAAAATGTGACTGCCTGCCATGAATTGCTTTTAGTTAGGAATTTTTATGTTCAGACCATCCTGTGTAGTTAATTTTTGTCTCTGAGTTTTTAGGGCCTGCCATGCAAGCCACCCCTGAGCTTTTCAGGTTTAGCATGCAGCCTTTTTTTTAATCCACAGTGGTCTGTTTTTGGATCAGCAATAATTGCCTGAACAGTTACTGTGGCTTCATTAATTTTTGTTTGTAGTTCTTTGAGCTCTTCTATATGCAGCAATTGCAGAATTTGAGTAGTTTTATTAAGAGCTGCATCTCCTGAGTCAAAGACAGGTATATACTTGTTTAAAGCATCAAGCAAGCCAACATTTTTTTTTATTAGCTTCAGCAACTGCAACCAGTGTCAGACACTCCTGGACCAAAATATGAATTATCTTAAGCATCACCAGGTGATCATTATGATGCTGAATCTGAGCAAGGCTGGTCAAAGCCATTATACTAGCCTTATAATCAAGATTATTTATATCCAAATTGATTAATGGCTCTGCATTTTTTTCATTACCAGGTACTAAGTCCTGGTATTTTTTCAGCATTTTCTCCATATTTATTTAAGTCTAACAGCTAAACCAACAAACAACAAGCCAAGCAATGGCTTCTTGTGGATCTTGAATCTTAAAAAGATAATTAACATCTCTGAGATGACAGCGGTTCTCAACCTTTGTGTCGCGACCCCTTTGGGTGTCGAACGTCCCTTTCACAGGGGTCGCCTAAGACCATCAGAAAACACATATCACATATTTACATTACAATTCATAAAAGTAAGAAAATTACAGTTATGAAGTAGCAATGAAAATAATTTTATGGGAGTCACTACAACTTGAGGAACTGTATTAAAGGGTTGCGGCATTAGGAAGGTTGAGAACCACTGCTTTACAAAGAACTTGAGCCAGTCACTGCTGTGAATGTTTCTGTAACTACCTCTGTCTTCAATCCTTTAGTGTCTGATTTTCTTTCAAGCCAAAAAAATAAAGTTTTAAAATTTTGTTACATATTTGTAGTTGAAGCTAGCAGAATATATAATTGAAGGCTGACAGCTTGCATCAAAACATAGTCTATGTTTCTTCTGGTTTTCTGACCTTTGGCTAGGAGAGGAGAGGCAAGGAGGTGAAGGCAGCACAGGCACTGGCAATGCAATGAGAACTAAAGTCTCCACTGACACTTGATTAAACTATGTAAACCTCATTCCATTCCACTTCCCTCACTAAACGCCTGGGGCCTGGATTTCAAAGTTCCTGATACATGTCTTTTCTCTCTCTCTCTCTCTCTCTCTCTCTCTCTCTCTCTCTCTCCTCTAAACAAATAATAGTAATACTACTAGTTACAAATATCTCAATATTGTGTGCTAGGTATTTTTTCAAGTGTCTTACATGTAATAACTCATTTAATCTTCACAGCAATTTTAGGAGGCAGGTAGCAGGCTTTTTTTTTATCTGAATCCACTATATCAAAAAGAGTTTATATAAGTTACCAAAGGTAATTTATTCATTTGCTAAATATGCATTAAGCACTCTCTTACAGAAAAAATTATAGATGATGAAAACATGGCAGTAAACAAAGCAAATAATAATTTATGCCACAATTTAGCTTATGTTTTGGTGTATACATCTGGAAGATAGACAATAAATAGAAAACTCAAATTTATAATATGTTTGAGGAAGATAATTGAATGAAGGCATATCAAAGACTGAGATTGAGGGTGTCTTTATAGTATTAAGTAGGGCTAGGCCAGACTTAGCTGATGATTATATCTGAGCAAACCTTAAGCAAGTTGAAAAAGGGGTTATGCAGATATGTTGGGTAAGAGGTTTCCAGGTACTGTGAATAAAGTGTACTAAGAAGATGAGGTAGAATCATGCTTAACGTAGCAAGAAAATTAGTGGAGTGAGTCAGGTAAAGAGTAGTAGAAGATGAGGTCAGAGGAATAACAGTGGTGTACATTAGCTTTTACAGAAAATTGTAAAGATTTTAATTTATACTCTGGTGAGAAGGGAAGTCATTGGAGGGTTTTAAGCTGAGGAGGGACATGATCTGACTTGTATTTTTGTAGAATCCCTAGCTGATTTATGGAGAAGAGACTTTTGGGGGGCAGTGACAAGAGCAGGAAGGTGAGCTAAAAGGTTATTTTAAATAATTCATGTAAGAAATGATGGTGACTTAGACCTGGGTGATATAGGCCTTGAGAAGTGGTTGAATTTGAAATTTTATGAAAGTATGTCAGTGGGATTTGCTAATAAAACAGATTAGTATGTGAGAGAAAAATAGGAGCAAAAAAAAATCACCAAAATTTTTGGCCTTAGCAATTGAAAAGGGGTTCCAATAATGGTAATGGAAAATATGGTGGGAGGAGCCAGTTTGAGAGGAAAGAGATGGAGTTTCTTTTTAGATAAGTTGGGTTTTAGATAATCACGTGAGAGATGTTAAAGAAGTTGTTGCATATATACATCTATAGTTCATGGGAGATGCACTGGCTGGAATTTTAAACTGGGGAGACATCAGTGATTGGGTGCCATAAAAACTGAATGAATAAAGAGGAAGCTTATAAAGAGAGGGGAAAGAATTTCAGAACAATCCTAGTAGAAATTGAGAAGAGGAAGAAGAGTCAAAGAGAGAATTCAAAAAGGAGAAGTGAGCAAGGTAGGAGAAAACCAAGAAATTATGTTAACCTGAAATCCAGTAAAGAATATATTGCTAGTTGAAGAGATATAATGGAGAGTATTGCTAATAGTCAAAATAGGTGAGGACTGACAATTTACCCTTGCATTAAAAAATATGGAGACCATTTCTGACCTTGACAAGGGCAGTTTGGTGAAGTGCTGAGGATAAAAGCTAAACTGGATTGAATTTAAGAAAATCCATAAGAAGTGATATGGACTCAGTAGAATCAACTCAGGCAGCCATATTCAAAATCTCGACACTCTTAGTATCAATTTATTATGTATATGTACATGGAAAGTATCCAGCCATATAATATGAAAAATAAAGACATTTGTGGCTAGATTTTTTTCAACACAGCTCTCATGTATATCACAGATATATTATATTTTGATGGATTATTATTATATATTATGCCTTCCCTTCATACATATTTCAATATGTCCCTTGCTCTTAAGATGAAAATCATTGTCTTAAAGTTTTACTAATTGTGGAAATTTTAGGCATCATTAAAACCAGTGTGGGTGTATTCTCAGGATTCCCCAAAATATACAATATAGCCTCTAAAAAAGCAATGTGGAAATGTTTAGAAAATTTAGTTAGGTATTAAAACATATATTACCCTAATATTTCTGTTTCAACCTTTGTTCTTTAAAATTGTTTCCTTAGCTCTTTGTATGTGTGTGTGTGTGTGTGTGTGTGTGTGTGTGAGAGAGAGAGAGAGAGAGAGAGAGAGATATTGAGAGAGAGAGAATAAGAATGGCCTAGTTGTTCATGCTCAGGTCAGGTCGGGAACATATTTTGGTAATCTTGTTGGGGACAGTTGAGTATTGCATACTGGTCACACTATCTGTTATGCTGACTGCTTTTCCTCATGTAATTTTATTTTTTATAGATGTATTCTGAATTAGTTCATAAATAGCTCTAGACTTTTACTTCTTCATGTAGTAAGTGCTCAATAAATTATTCTTTGCCAGCTAGAGGACAACTCACCTCTGAACAGAGATTATACTCTCTCTGAACACATTTGAGGTGTACATTCTGTCATGGTAACAGACTTTTCCATGGTGTAATACTCATAGTTTATTTTTCTTTTTTTTGTTTTCTCTTTCCATCACCTTATATTTAGCTTCCCCCCTTCCTCTCCCACCCCCTCCCCTTTCTCCCCTCCCTAACCCACTCGTCCCCAAATAAACATTAAACTATTGATTGTGTCCATGGGTTATTTGTTTTTTCAATCATTAGAAAAAATCTTTTTGATGTTTATATAGTTACAGAACGAATTAAGGTGAAATTTATGTTTCACAATTATATAACTGATTTATATATATTTTTAAGTATGTTAGTCTTTTGGATAGTTACAAAACTTTTGTTTTTCTAGGTTGTTAGAATGTTTCACTGCAATGCTCAGGTGTTTGGTAGAAGTGGAGAAATGAGCTTCTGAAATTCCTGATTCTTTGTTATGATCTCTACACAAAATCCCAAGCAGTGCATGTCTTTAATGACAGGTGCTACATCTGTTCTTGATTCTCATTTTATATCAATGCATAAAAGTTATTCAGGTATATGTGCTCTAGCAAGTTAAGGAATTTAAATCTCAGATGACACCAATTAGAAATTCCTGGATCAACAAAGTCCTAACACATCCAATTTTACGTAATATAAAAATGTAAACATCTGGATGGATAAACTGAATTTAAAAGCCATAAATCTAGTTAGAAATGCCTTTTCAGTACCAAATGGCCACTTCAGTAGAAGTATTATTATAGAAAAAACCTTTCTGAGATGACCAGAGAACAATATGCAATATTTCTGAACACTTTTATACCTTCATTTTTCTCATATTTTTATCTTACTTTGTTCATATTCTTTTTTTTTAACCTCCCTCCTTCTCCCTTTGCTCCACTTCCTAATTTATAAGTTAACAATTGGGTCAAGTTGGCATTGAATTGATTCAGTGAACTGTTACTCTGAAAGTACTTGCTATATGAGTTTTCTGTTGGCATAGGTTGAAATACAGGGACAGCTAACTCACATTCCCTGGTCTTGGGTGGAGAAATACCATACTTAGCTCTTTGTGATAAGTGACACATGAAATGCATGTTCTGAGGCAGATACTGTAGGGGTGGGATCATAGAAGCACAGAGAAGAGAGATTTAGAGTCTTTTGATGGGTAAATATAAAATTTCCCCCTTTTTCTATTTTCTCACTGTGATCTACTGGATACCACTAGCAATTGGAAGAGCTAAAAGAACACAAGTAGTGATAAATGCTGTTCAAATCAAAGGTGCCCATTCAAAACAATTGTAGATACATTTGTTCTCTAGCTGGATGCACATTAGAAGCTCCTGGGCAGCCTGAAAAAACAATACCTTGATGATTACATAGAATAAATAAAGCTAAATGAGTGTGAGTGTAAGCATTGATGTCTTTTAAAATATACCAGATGATTATAATGTGTGACCAAAGTTGAGAATTTCTGCTATAGGAGGTTACTTGTAAATGTAAGAGAAATGAGACTTAAACAACTTGTCTTTTAGCAAGGTGCTAAGCTGCTGGCCAGTACTGTCCAAGTAGGGTAGTCCTTAAGGTTTGTTTCTGGCGTTCTCTTTCTCTATTCAGCACCTAGACTGTGGGTTTTTTTTTCTTTTTGGTGTGTGGGTAGCTCCCTGACTGGGAATCGAACCCACACCACAGCGCTGACAGCACCAGTGCCGAAGCCTCAAGCCACTACACCATCAGGGAACTCCCAAGACTGTGGGTTCTAATTTCTATTACCAAACATGTACCAATTATGCTAACCTCCATCTAAACATAGACTTTCATGTCTGTGTCTCTATCTTCTTTTACCCACACTTAGTTCTCTGCTTCCAGCAATGGTAGGGGATATTCAGTTCAAGTATCTCCATGGTATAGATTTCCTTTAAAAAAAAATCAAGAGTGCTTTGGTCTTTATTGCAGTTGGAGGCTTTGAGGGCATTCAGTAATATTTTCTCAGTTTTAGCTTTTGCATGTTCCACCAATCCCAACAATAAAAACCAAATAAATAAAATGAAAATTTTCTGTGACTTAACTTGAGTCTCAATTTATTTTCTTCTAATTTTCAATTCTGCTTATTCACTGAAGAGAACATTTTGGTTAGTATTCATGTGTCTTATTTTATATATTGTTATTGAACATGCTCCTTTATACCTTGCCTTTGGAAACAAGAGAATCTGGCATGCTAGTTTTTTGCTTGCTCACAGTGGTTAAGAGGTCAGATTTTTCTTTCTCTTTGGTAAGATTATATAAAAAATTTGCATTACACAATAAACTTCCCAATCTATTGTTTCATTTGATTCTTACAGCAAATTTATGCAGAAAGCTTGGCATAAGCTATTAGCATTCTTTTAAAGATGAGGAGATGGAGGCTCAGAGATGAGAAGTCGCTTGCTCCAAATTTTTGTAATAAGAATTCAAAACCTATTTTCTGCACAGCACATATCATTACTAAATATATTTCATATTATTTGCTTATTTGTTTGATTATAATCTGTCTTTTCTGCCAAAAGAATGCAAGTTTAATATCAATAGGGGCCTTACCTGTCATGTTAACCTCTATATCTCCAGAGACTATATTAATGCATGGAATAAAATGAATGCTTTTGATGAATCTTGAAAGAAACTTCAGTAGCCTTATTCAAAGTATTTCCATCATTTTGTTCTTTATAGGTATTTTTATTTTGCCTGTTGTTAAATAGATGCAAAAATGCACAAATTGTTATGCAGCTAGTATAATAGGGCAGCCAGCATTAAAATAAAAGTTGTTTGATTCTCAGTAAAGTAGCTTTGTATTAATTTATTTCATTTTTGGACACTGCCAGACCCATTGCTGTGCTGTTTTAGAAAGGATCTTTAATGTTGATATGCACACTCTAAGGCCACTGACATAGTCAATAATTTGTAAAGTTGTGGGGTAGGAAAAGTTTGTCTTTGTCTACATATCCACCTCAGTTAGCTTGAGCTGAAGCTCTGATACAAAGTGTTCTCAAGTTTCTTAGTTTTCCTACCATAGGGTCCCATTCTAGCTTGCCCTACCCCAGTGTTCAGGAGCTTTCCAGATCCCTGTTCTTTTATCAAATTTTCTCTGCCCTTTGACCCAGTCAGTCTCCGTGCAGGTGTCAGTTGCTAGCTGGATGAAGTCACCTTACCTTAATGAGTGTCTGTTTTCTTACCAAATAACAAGGATAATAATATGTCCTTATTTATGTCATTTGTGTGGTATGAACATACCATGTGTATGTAACAATGTGTAGGTTAGAAAGCATTTTACAAATGAGGTGGTATTATTAGATTTTTCAAGAAAATCTTCACAATATAACAAACAAATTTATTTAAGACCATAAGCCTTTTTGTAATGATTTCAGTTACTTTTTCCAGGTTGTCCAGTTAAATTTTGAAAGAGACATTTAATATTTTTAACACATAAGAGTAGTTCTTTTGATGGGAATTATCAGTATCATGGAAAGTCACCATCATAAAGTAAGGACCTGATTATTTCCATATTTATAAACTTGACTGCAACTATAGAATGTTTTTGAAAGAAATAGTTATAATTTTAAATAATATCATAATCTAATATTTCTTGATAACTTGTATTTAAAAAAGGAACAATGCAATTTAAAAAATGCTTCATCTTTAATTTAGTGTTTATTGGTTAGAATAATTGCCTTTTCCTATACAAACCTAATTTCATATATTATAAGTCAATTTTTTTCAGTCATTTATTTGCTTCTGTACACATTGTAGATTAAAGCAAAGGATCTGAAATTGGATCCATTTGTCTTCTTTACTTTTAAAATGAAGCCTGTCAAAAGATGACTATGATGCTTCATTAACAGATTTGTTAATTGAAATAACTACCCCAAATTAAAAGAATCTTGAAATCACATTATTTCTTTTTAGATGAGAGGGTAGAAATGGTGAAATGATGAAACACATTTATTAGAACTAGAAACTTATAGAAAGACAATCCAATGGTAATGCTAATCTGCTACTTAAGGCTATCTGCCAATGTAAGCAATTCAAACCTCATTGCATATACATTGCACTAAAAAAAGAGAAAGAAGCATTAAACAAATTTTGTGTCCATAAAAACTAAGCCACTAACTTTTCTTAAGGGCTTAAAGACTGTCAAAAACTCTGATAAACACCTGTACACCTGGAACCTATGTAATTTTGCTAGCCAATGTCACCTCAATAAATTTAAAAGACAGCAAAAAACTAAACAAAAAACAAATAAACAAAACCTCTGAGTTTCCAGCAATGTTCCCTTTGAAGTAGCCCAGGAGCCCAGCAGGAAAACAACAGCTGCCCCAATGCAAATCATTTTATCACTGTGTTAATAAGAGTCCAAAATAACACATACCTGAACTTGTAATGAAACATACTAAGCTCTATCTTACAACGTTAGGTCTCTGCAGTCTGTTGTGTTTATTTGTTTCTTTTAATTGGTTCACTAGTACCATACTGTTTTTGCTATTATAGTTTTTGAAATAGTTTCTTTTATTTTTGAAACAAGTCCTTCTCCTTAGTCTTCTTTTTCAGAACATTGTAAGTGTTATTCTTGGCTATATGTTCTTTAGGATGAATTTTAGAATCATTTCATCATAGCATAAAAACAATCTCTGGGATTTTTCTTATGAATTCTATTTAAATCATGGATTAATTTAAACTTAACAACTGGAAAGTTTCTGTATTCTCATCCATTTTCTAGTTTTTTTTGTAAAGTTTTATAGTTTTCTTTATATAGATTCTGCACATTTATTGTTGAGATTATTTCTAAATATTTTATGTTTTATATTGCAGCAAATAACCTCCCCTCTATGTTTTACAACTGATTACTGAATTGTTTAGGGAAACTAGTAAACTTTCAAATTCTCATTCTAAATGTATTTAATTTCAGTTCTCTTGGGTTACGGAATCATCAAATTTGCAGATATTGTGCCTCCTGATTTCCAGTAGTTGCATGTCTGATTTCTGTTATTTGCTTAATTGTACTGGCTAGTGTTATATGAAAAGAGAGAAGGTTAATTGTACTGCCTATAAAATGTTAAGAATGAAATCACAATGATAACAGCAGTTACAAGAAAAGAATCATGGCTTGTATGTGAGGAACATATTTTAATTTGGTGGTGTTAGGAGAGGTTTTTAGGACTTTGCTATTTACTCTGTCTTTGTGATATGGCTTACCTTAACACTTTCTTCATCCTTTGTAGCTGCTACTTGTGGTGAGGCATAAATTGTTCAGTACTGCCAGTGCCTTGTGATGATCAGTTTGGCTTGAAATGATTTGAACTGATCTTAAATAGCTAGAATCCATTTGGTTCACTTACAGAAACTTTTTCACTTTAGCTCTCACATGCTGGAGCCCAGTAGGCAACAGATCTTTACTGTGCAGATGCAGTTAAATTTAGACAATGTATTTCTTTGCCTCCTGGTGCTCTATGATTGATGGACTAATGACAGTGAAGTGAAAGTTGGGGGGTTAGATAGTGCACAGAAGCTATCATTTGAAAAAGCTGAGCAAATAGGAGGGTATCAAATTAACATGGAAATTTGCCTTAATGTGTACTAAATATGGTCTTTCTGTCAAAATCTGTCAGGAAAAACATTTTTGCAAAGTTGTAAGACCCAGAGGTGGGTGTCTTTCTAGGCATTTTCTTGCCAGAGCCATCATTTCAGAAAATTATAGCATGTGGATTGAAACTAAGATTATAGGTTTCAAAAGCCTTCACCGCTCTTCAAATGGGAGCAGCCTAAGCAATGACTAGAAGCTAAATTTGGTCTCAGTAATAATGAAAACTGGAAGTATTGCTTTACAATTAAGAGTTAATAAAGAGTCTTTAATTTAGATTTCATAAAACATTAATGGCATGAGAGGGTGTGATGCTGAAAGCTCAGAGGACCTGTATTAAACATAAATATAAGTAAAGGCTTTTAAAGTGTTGTTATTGATTTAAATATATTTCAAATGCCACGGCAATCTCAAGGCATTGAGATTGGTTGGTTATCTCAGGTTCTGTGAAATGGAGTATTTAACATCATTGTAGCAACAATCACCAGAATTACTGTCTAGAAGGGCAAAATGGAAACTGGGATTCCAAATAGGTAAGGCTGACTTTAAATAAATGAAACTTAGAAATAAAGACATAAAAGAGACTGAGTTTAAGAAATAGGGATATTCTTGAAAGACTGAGGGAATTTAAAATAGACGTAGTAAACCTACCTTAGCTTGAAATATATAAAGTAAGGAATAGTTAAAATAGATTGAAGATGGAACCAAACTAAACAAAGAAACAAAAAACAAACAAAAACACACACACAACAACAACAAAAAGCATAACCAAACAAAATAAAGCATTGGAAAAAGTCCTGTAACTCCCTATTTAACGAATCTCATCCTCACAAGAAATAGAAAAACTCTTCAACCTCAATCTCTTTCTAACTTGAAAGAGCCAGGGCTAAAAGTGTAGTTAGAAGGATTTTGTGATGTAGAAACCACCATATTGAGAAGGGAGCTGGTCTGAGTCTTGCCATAGTGGAGAAGGTTCACTAAATAGGCAGAGAAAACAGAGACGAACACAGTTTCTTTGCCAGCATTGTTCATGGTTCTGGCTTTCTTTTCATTACTTTTAGGCTTTTAGATTACTGAACCAAAAACTGGATTAGGTTATTAGTCTTTGGAGGTGTAAATGTGTTATTTATGGTATTTTAATTGTGTGCTTGTTCTGGGATGGAATAAAAAAGGAAACAATTAGAAATATCTAAAATTTTGGCTCCCTGAGATAAACACTTTAGAGTAGCCATTCTTTTGGGTGGCTCATGGTGTGTGTGTGTGTGTGTGTGTGTGTGTGTGTGTGTGTGTGTGTGATAAATTTCACAAATTATCATACTTAAATTCTGTCTTTATTGTTAAGTCTACCTTTTAGGAAATTGGTTCTCTTCTCTTATTATATTCCCCAGGATAACCAAAGTTAATATCCTGGTGTATATCCTTTTATATGTTTCTCAAAATTTATTTTAATTGATTAAAACATGCACGCACACACACACACACACACACAGAGGTTTTGTTGGATGCTTATTTTTAAAATTTGTTATCATTTTATACATTTTGAATGAGTACCTAGTGAATTTTCTTAAATTTTTACAATTCTTTTAATGATAGCCTAGCAGCTTAAAGTATAAGGGGTGGTCAAGAAAGTCACAAAATAAAGGGAAAGAAGGGTTAAAAAGAACTACAATTTTTTTTATTTTCAATATATTCACCCTTAACTCTAATATACTTTTCAGATTTTCTGATGCTTTTTATTTCCTGAGGAAAAAAATGTTTTATTTTTTACCTCAAATTTGCTACTTTAACCTCTTCATCTGCAAATTTCTTCCCTTGAAGCTGTTTTTTTTTTAATTTTATATTTGAGAACAAATGATAATCAGGCAAAATCAGGTTTGGACTGTAGGGAAAATGGTTTAAAGTTTGGAAGCCACAGTCATGAAGAGTAGCCAACACAACATTGCTGTTTTGCACTGGTGATTTGTTGTGAAAAAGCACCACCACTTTGGACCATTTTCCTTTTGTTTTCTTCACAGATTCTTTTAACTGTTTTAGTAGATGTGAAGAGTACTCTTCAGTTATTGTGAAACTTATGCCCTTGTAATCATTCAACAGGATACCCTTTGTATTATTAAAAGTAGTAGCCATAATTTTTCTAGTAGACTGTGACACCTTGAAATTCTTAGTGGGTAGTATCTCCTTTTATTTATACTACATGGACTCCTGCTTTGACTCAGGCTAATAATGATATTCTCAAGTTTCATCTCCAGTGAAAATTAAGTTTAAAACTTCATCATTATTGTCTTTGTAGGGGCCCAAATATTGTCATAAAAACTTAATGTGCTGTTGTTATTGAAGTGGTGTGACCAGTCTTGGTACCCATTTTGCACTGACTTTTGACATCCTTAGATGCTGATGGAGAATATTCAAAATGGTTGTAGGTGATACTCCAACAATTTCTGCAAGCTGCTTTTTATTTAATTTGCCATCTTTTTCAGGGGATTTTAAAAAATTATTTTTATTTTTATTGTTAGAATTATTGAGGTGACATTGGTTAGCAAGAATTACATTAAGTTCCAGTTGTACAATTCTACAGTGCATCGGCAACTTGTTTCATTATAAGTTCACCAACCAGTGTGGGTTTTCTTTCCAGCACCATATATTTAGCTCCCTCTCCCACCCCCACCCTCTTCCCCCAACTCCTATCCACTTGCCCCCAAATAACCATTAAATTTTGATTTTGTCCATGAATTTTTTGTTTGTTTTTTTTCTTTGTTACTTTCAGTTTTATATTCTGCATATGAGTGAAGTCATACAGTTTTTGGTTTTTTACGTCTGGCTTATTTTATGTATCAGGATGATCTCCAAGTCCATCCATTTTGTTCTAAATGGCCATATTTCATCTTTCCTTATAGCTGAGTAACATACCATTGTGAATATGTACCATAACTTCATTATCCAGTTATCTGTTGTGGGGAACTTTGGTTGTTTTCATGTCTTGGTGACCAGGAAGAGTGCAGCAAGAAACACTGGGGTGCATAAGTCTTTGCAGACATGACTTAAAGTTTTAAAGTTTTTGGGAAGATCCCTATAAGGGGGATTGCTGGGTAATATGGTAACTCCACTCCCAATTTTCTGAGAAACCTCCACACTGTCTTCCATAGTGGTTGTACCAATTTACATTCTGACCAGCAGTATGCGAGAGATCCTATTCCTCCACGTCCTCTCCAGCACTTGTCTTGTCTCGTTGATAATAGCCAATGTGAGGTTGTTATCTCATTGTTGTTTTGATCTGCATTTCCCTGATAGCTAATGAGGATGAGCATTATTTTATATGTTTGATAGCCGTTTGTATTTCTTCATGGGAGAAGTGTTTGTTTAGGAACTCTGCCCACTTTTCAATTGGTTGGTCGATTTTCTTATTAAGTCGTATTAGTTTTTTTTAATATATTTTAGATATTAGACCTTTATTAGATGCATTGTTTGCAAATACTTTCTCCCATTCTGTTGGCTGTCTTTTTGCTTTTTTGATGGTTTCTTTTGCTGTGCAGGAGCGTTTTAATTTGATATAGTACCATTCATTTATTTTTGCTTTCACTTCCTTTGTCTTTGAGGTCAAGTTCTTGAAGTTTTCCTTGAGCCCTAGATCTATAAATTTAGTACCAATGCTTTCCTCTATACAATTTATTGTTACAGGTCTTATAGGTTAATTTTAGTATATGGCAAGCCTTCACAGCTCAGATTCATAGTTTGGCATGTGTTTTCAGCTTTCCTAGCCCCATCTACTGAAGAGGCTGTCTTTCCCTATTGCATAGTTTTTGCTCCTTTACAAAAATTATTTGTTCATTAATTTGTGGATTTATTTCTGGGTTTTCAGTTTTGTTCCATTGATCTGTGAGTCTGTTTTTCTGACAGTACTAAGCTGTTTTGATTATTGACACTTGGTAATATAAATTGAAATCGGGGAGTGTAATACCACCAGCCTTACTCTTTTTTATGTAGTATTGCTTTGGCAATTTGAGGTCTTTTATGGTTTCATATAAATTTGATAATTTTTTTATCTATTTTGTGAAAGTATAATTGTGGAATTTTGATTGAAATTGCATTAAATCTGTAAATTGCTTTGGGTAATATGGCCATTTTAATAATATTAAGTATTCCAATCCATGAACATGGAATATCTTTCCATTTCTTTGTGTCCTCTTCAATTTCTTTCAAAAGCGTCTTATAGTTTTCCATGTATAAGTCTGTCACATTCTTTGTTAATTCCCAGCTATTTCATTCTTTTTGTTGTGAAAGCAAAAGAAATTGACTCATTTCTTTTTCTGAAGATTTGTTGTTTGTATATAGAAATGCTGTTGTGGTTTTTACATTGATTTTGTATCCTGCTACTTTACTGTATTAGTTTATTGTTTCTAATAGTTTCCTGGCAGAGTCTTTAGAATTTTCTACATAAAGGATTATGTCACCTGCAAACAGTGACAATTTTACCTCTTCTTTCCCAATTTGGATGCCTTTTACTTCTTTCTCTTGCCTGACTGCTCTGACAAAGACTTCCAGTAGTATATTGAATAGCAGTGGTGACAGGGGGCATCCCCGTGTTGTTCCTGATTTTAGAGGAATAGGCTTCAGCTTTTCCCAATTCACTATTATATTAGCTGAGGATTTTTCATATATGGCCTTTATTATGTTGAGATACTTTTCTTTCATACCCATTTTTTCAGTGTTTTGATCATAAATGGATGTCTGTCTTGTTCAATGCTTTTTCTGCATCAATTGATATGATCATATGGTTTTTATCTTTTATTTTGTTTATGTAGTATATCACATTGATTAATTTTCACATGTTGAACCATCCTTGTGCTCCTGGGATGAATCCTACTTGATCATAATGTATAATCTTTTTGATGCATTGTTGTATTCTATTTGCATATATATTGTTTAGGATTTCTGCGTCTGTGTTTATCAGAGATATTGGTCTATAGTTTTCTTTTTTTGTGTTGTCTTTACCAGGCTTTGATATTAGAGTAATGTTGGCCTCATGGTATGAGTTGGGAAGTATTGCTTCATCTTCAATTTTTTTGAAGTGTCTGAGGAGAATAGTGTTAATTATTCTTTGAGTGCTTGATAGAATTTGATGGTGAGACCATCTGTTCTGGGGCTTTTGCCTCTAGGGAGGTTGTGGATAGTCTTTTCAATTTCTTTACTATTGATTGGTCTATATAAATTATCCAGTTCCTCTTGGCTCATCTAGGTAGGCTATAAGTTTCTAGGAAATTGTCCATTTCTTCTAGGTTGTGAAATTTAGTGGCATAAAGCCCTTCATAATATTTTCTTATAATTCTTTTTATTTCTGTGGTATCATTGGTAATTTCTCCCCTTTCATCTCTAATTTTTAATATCTGTGTCATTTCCTCTCGCCTTTTGATTAGTCTAGCCAGGGGTTTCTTGATTTGGTTGACATTCACAAAGAATCAGCTCTTTGTAATATTAATTTTTTTTGTTGTCCTTCTGTTCTCTAATTGGTTTAGCTCTGCTTGAATTTTTATTATTTCTTCTCTTCTGCTGACTTTTGTTTTGTTTTTGTTTTTCTAGTTCTTTAAAATAGTATGTTAAGGTGTTTACTTGTGATTTTTTCTTGTTTCTTAGGATAGGCTTATAACGATATAAATTTCCCTCTTATTACTGCTTTTGCTGTGTCCCAATAATTTTGATATGTTGTCATTGTCATTAGTTTCTTTATATGTTTTAATCTCTTCTTTTATTTGTTTTTTATTTAGTCATTTTTAAATAAGATCTTGCTTAATCTCCATGTATATGTAACATTTTCTGCTTTCCTTCTACAATTAATCTCTAATTTCAAAGCTTTGTGGTATGAGAATACACTTACTATGATTTCGATATTCTTGAATATGCTGAGGCTACTTTTATGTCAAAGCATGTGGCCTATCATTAAGTGTCGTGACCTGCATGGGTGAACAGGTGAACCAGAGGGGAGGCAATAGGGAATGAAGAAATAAACACACAGACACGGACATAGACAGAAAAGCTGAGATCAGGTGGTTCTCTGAGCTCTGATGGAGACACAGAGACCCCATCTGGCAGCAGAAAGTTTATTTTATAGGGTGGGCAAAACAAGTGAGATCTTAAGGATAAATCAGTAAAGTGAGACTGGAAAGTACACCTCAACTAGGAAATATGCATTGTTCTTTTCTAATCCTTTAACATTCTGGATAACTGCATTTAATCAATATCTTCATGTATGTTTCTCAAGTATTACTTTTTGTATTATTATTCTCTTCAAAGCAGGTGAGCCATGTGTCATGTCTCAAGTCATTTCCAGAGACCAAACAGCTTTGCTCACAATGTCATATTTTTACCCCCAAGCCAGAAACCACATCCTGAGTATTGTCATTGTGCACCCAGCTCTGGGCTGCCTTGCAAAACCCTTGAACTGTGTATTTCAAGCACACAGGTAGCCTTGCTAAAACCTGTTTTCTCAAAGGACCTGGCTTCTGGCTTATGAACTCCCTACAATTAAGAATGTTTC